>CAUYQU010045996.1:0-37242 GCA_963574635.1 Cheracebus regulus | reverse complement strand
GGGCAGATCACGAGGTCAGGAGTTCAAGACCAGCCTGGCCAATATGGTGAAACCCCGTCTCTACTAAAAATACAAAAATTTGCCGGGCATGGTGGCATGCTTTTGTAGTCCTGGCTACTCGGAAGCTGAGGCAGAAGAATCACTTGAATCTGGGAGGCAGAGGTTGCAGTGAACCAAGTGCACTGCTGCACACAAGCCTGGGTGACAGAGCAACACTCTGTAGCAAAAAAAAAAAAAAAGAAAGAAAAAGAAAAAGAAAAAAAAATGAGGACAAATTTCATACATCATTCCATGTCTTGTAGCTCTCACTTAACATTAAGTAATAGATATATCTCTTAGACATTGTTTTAAACCAGTGCTTTTTAAGTGGTTACTTAATATTGTATAGTATAAATGCACTATAATTTATGGCTCATTTCTATTCTCCATTTTGTTTTTTTGAGACAGGGTCTCAGTGTGTTGCCTAGGGTGAAGTGCAGGGTGCCATCACAGCTCACTGCAGCCTGGCACTCCTGGGCTCAAGTGATCCTTCCACCTTAGCTTCCCAAATAGCTGAGACTACAGGCATGTACTACCATGCTTAGCTAATTTTTAAATTGTTTTTGAGGGAAACAAGGTCTGACATGTTACCCAGGCTGGTCTTGAACTTCTGGGCTCAAGCAATCCTCCCACTTGGGCATCCCGAATTGCTGGGATTACAGGCATAAACCACTGCACCTGGCACCTGGCCTAGTATTTTTTGTAGAGATGAAGTTTTGCCATGTTGACCAAGCTGGTCTCGAACTCCCAGACTCAAGTGATCCTTTTGCCTTGGTCTCCCAAAGTGTGGGGATTACAGGCATGAGCCGCCGTGCCTGACCTCTGTTCATTCTTTTACTCTCCTCTGTATGAGTAGTTTTTTTCCTAATAGTCTATATTTTTGCATTTTCTCTTTTCTTTATAATCAGGCTAACAGAGACTTATCTATTTAATTGCTTATTTTAAAAAAGATCAGCTTTTGCTTCTTATATTTTTCTTTTGTTATTTTTTCTTGTATTTCATTAATTTCTTATTTCTCTATATAAAATACTTCCATTATCTTTTTATTTATGTTGATCTTTTTGTGACTCAATACTTTGTTCCTTTATTTTTCTTTTTAACTAACAAAAACATTTAAGACTATACGTTTTTCTTTTCTGAACACAAGTTTAGTTATGCCTCTTGAGTTTTTGAATAAAATATTCTTTTTCATTACTTTGTAGAAAATTTAAAATTTTATTTTTCATTTCTCCTGACTTTGCCAACATGTGCCAATTATTTGTCTATTGTGTTTTGGTTGATTTGGAAGTTCTACTATGCTTTTAACTCTTCTAGTAGTGACAGTCTACCTTCGGAAGTCATAATTAAACTTATCTTTTTCTATCATAGTTTTCTATACTTCTCAATCAAGACACATTATTTACTAGCTCCTCTACCAACTAAATATGAAACTTCTACGATACATTTACTTTCCTACTCTCCATAAACATCCCTACTTCTACCCCCAGACTCATTCTGAGAAGATGATTTAATTTTAGACTGTTATTGCTTTCCTTAAAGTAAGTCTCTTTGGTTTCAAGCATCCTTATTTACAACTTATATTGCAAATTTCCAGTGATATTACCATCATCTATTTAACATCAACAAATTATCTTATGATATTCATACCTAACTACTATTTCCTCTTCTTCAGCAGTGAGGAATAATAAAGTCATAATGACACGATGGTAGTGATTATTATTATTATTATTTTCTGCCCAGGCTGGAGTGCAGTAGCATGAACTCAGCTCACTGCAACCTTTGCCTCCTGGGTTCAAGTGATTCTTCTGCCTCAGCCTCCCAAGTAGCTGGGACTACAGGTGCGTAGCACTGTGCCTGGCTTATTTTTATTTTTAGTAGAGGCAGAGTTTCACCATGTTGCCCAGGCTGGTCTCAAACTTTTGGCCTTAAGTCATCCAGCTGCCTCGGCCTCCCAAAGTGCTGGGATTACAGGTGGTAGCTATTGTTTCTATAACTCTATGAGCCAGATACTGTTCTAGGACTTTATATAAATCATCTCATTTAGTTCTCACAGTAACCTTTTAAAGGTTACTGTTATTATCTGTGTTTCACAGAGAGGTTAAAACACTTTCTCAAGTCAGCCAGGATTTGGCCTTAGATATTTTGGCTTCGCAGTCCATGCTCCTGACCACCATGCCCTTATAAGCATCCTGAAGAGCTTCCCCTGCCCCTACACTGTCCCACCCCCTGTTGCTGGCATCTTTGGGCTAAAAGGCAATTTTAGGTACAAACCAGAAAGATGAGCTCCACTGGAGTTACTGGGAACGAAAGGCAGCATTTACAGCTTGGCTCACTTTGCATGAGCAAATTGTTTTGCTACTAGGAAAAGAAAATCAATTTGGAAGCTTCAGATGCAAATGGTCCCATGACATCATCCATCCTCTGCATGTCAATAAAATCCATTTTATTGACACCGGGTACCTGGGAAGGTGGTGCCAATATAAATGGTATTTATTGCTACATTTTTGTCATTTATTTGTTTTTTTAATTTTTATTTATTTATGTATTTTGCTCAGATAATTTTGACCATGAAGAGTCCTGTTGACCTGGCCAAATACTGATGAAATAACTTCACTATCATACATCACACTCTCGTGTTTAGTAAAGAGGAAGTTTGTGTTTTAAGATGAATGCAGGAAAACATTAGTCTCTCTCTCTCTCTCTCTCTCTCTCTCTCTCTCTCTCTCACAGAGATGATTGTATTTCCCTCACATTTCTTGGGCTTTCCACCTCACCCTAATATGGACAGAAATGTTTATCATTATGGGATGCTGGAATAACTGTTTAAGCTAAGTGTGTAAATTTGGGGAACGCTGACAAAAATGATATGTTTCTAGTTGCAAAATGAGCTGATCTCATTGAAGAACGGGGCCTTGTTCACAAGCTCCTCTCAGATCCAGAAGTTGTATTACCCTCTGGCCTTTACATGAAACAGCTAGAACCTCATGGAGACTGCTTCCCAGAGCACCTTTTATATGATCAGCATATCACAAAGTATTTATTGAATGCTTGCAACATACTTAGCAAATGCAAGTATTTGAAGAGGTGCAATCAGCATAAACAATTTTTTAAGATATTTGTATTCTTGGTCGTGGGATGGGGAGACAAACTTATGTGCAAGACATGGTAATAGAATATGGAACCAGGTAATTAATTGTATGGCCCTGGCAGTTAGCTTACTATTTATCCAAAAAAGGAGGTTGAGGAAAGGTTTCATGGAAAAGGAGGGACTTGAACGAGGCCCTAATAGAATTTGTTTCTAGAGAATGGCAAGGGCAGGGCTACAGTGATGAGAGTGACCAACTGGCCCTGGGGACAGTGAAGGGACAAGCCCGAGGAGAGAAGGAAGCTGAGGGTGAGGAATTAGGAAACCTGAGACTGATGTTATTTTCAACTATTTAATTTGAAATGATCTTTCAGATATTTCCTGCCAGATAAAATCATGACACTCAGGCAAATATAAAATAACATGTGTCAAGGATTTCATTTTATTTTTTAAAGATTATATATCAAATATTCATAGGAAATCTCACCATGGATTTTATTGAATTTAGGAATTAATGGAGGAGCCGGTAAGATGTTAAAGAGCAGTTGTGAAGGATGCTGGGTGGATAGACATCAAATTTGTAAATTGATAGTTAGGCAGTTGAATGAATAAATGTTAGGATAAGATTGCTGGATTAGATACGAAACCAGTTAATGTCTTACGGGACAACAAATCCTAATCTTTTGGGTTATATGTTCCACTGGACAGAAGTTATTTGCCTCTGTACTGGAAAAAAAATCCCTAAGTTAACATGTAACTTTACTAAATCTGGGACATTTAATCCATAGCAAATAGTGAGTGAAACGAAGTGCATTCACCTAGATAGTCCTTGGGTAGCCTTTGTCACATATGACATTGAAAAAGATGTGCCACTCACTTTTTTTTTATATTGCTAACTTTTAGATAATATAAAAAATAATACTGACCTACAAAGATATGAAGAAAAATCTGGTTTACTGCAGTGCCCTTTTAAGGCTCTGTAGATGGGAGCCCCTGTGTGTTCTTGTTCTATATTTAGTTCTTGAATAACTCAGACCGAGAAATCCGGAGGCCTCTTTGGCCCAGCGCCCCATCTTCTTTCTCCCATCGTCTTTTCATCTTCGTTACCACTGACCGCCGGCTCTCGGCTTGGGTTCCTCCTTCATTCTTTAATTGAGATGTAGGCAAGTAGAATGGGGCCTGAGGCAGGTTCACAGATAGGAAGGGCTGGTTTAACCCTGCGCTGGTCCAGACGCTGAGCCTCGGTGCCAGTGAATGTGTCCGATGGGGGAGCAGGATTCGCAGCGCGGGGCAGTTCTGCCTGTGAGTCCTTGCCTTTCTGTCTTGCTGACTCTTCTACCTGGAATCGCATGTCAGTGTGTTGCAGGTGCCATGTATATCACCGGCTTTGCTGAATCTATCTCGGATTTGCTGGGCCTCAGGAATATCTGGGCTGTGCGAGGAATTTCAGTTGCGGTGCTTCTGGCCTTGCTGGGCATTAACCTAGCAGGTGTTAAATGGATAATCCGCCTCCAGCTGCTGTTGCTGTTCCTGCTGGCTGTGTCAACACTGGACTTTGTGGTGGGTTCTTTCACCCACCTGGACCCAGGTAAGCCTTTCGGAGTCCAGCATGTGGCCTTATGGGTCTGCACTGCTTCATAGATGTTTGCGGGTGTGAGTTTGCCAACTCCATCTCCCCCTAACTCTCATAGGCCTTACCTACAGTTGGTGTGGGCTGTTCCTGGATCAGGTGAACGGATGGGTCTTGGGGCAGCTTCGTGGGGCTGGAAGCTCCTCTTCACACACACATTGCCTAGTACATTTTCTATGTGTCCTTTAATTTTCTTTCTATTAAAAACGCCAGGCTGGGAGTGATGGCTCGCTCCTGTAATCCCAGCACTTTGGGAGGCCGAGGCAGGTGGATCACGTGAAGTTTGAGATCACAGGAGTTTGAGACCAGCCTGGCTAACATAGTGAAACATTGTCTCTATTAACAATACAAAAATAAACTGGGCGTGGTGGCAGTCACCTGTAATCCCAGCCACTCAAAAGGCTGAGGCAGGAGAATCACTTGAGCCTGGGAGGCGAAGGTTGCAGTAAGCTGAGATTGTACCACTGCACTTCCAGCCTGGGCAACAAGAGAGAAACTCTATCTCAAAAAAACCCCCAAAAAACAAACAAAACCCCCCAGAAAATTTAGGTAAAACAAATAAAAAGCAGAAGTGAGTGGACAAAGATCAGATTCATAACAGTGATTGGTAGAGTGGGCAAGAAATCAAGATGATGGTATAGAAGAAGACTTTAAAAGATTTTTAAAAGAAAATAGACTTTCACAGCTTATTTCCTTTTTTTTACAAAAAAAGGACTTGATATACATATAATATGTTAGCAATTGTTGTTTTTGGGAGATGAGGGCAGATATATATTTGATTATTTATAGTTTTCTACATAAATTTTTTTTTCAAAATATAAAAATATTAACTACACTTAAATAAACAACCAGGTCTAGTTTTACAGCATTTGCAAATGGTTTTATATATTTGTAATCAGTAACCCTGGGTTTTCCTCACCCTTGAGGATGCTTGGCAACTCTAATCCTACATCCTTATGCCTTGAGTGAGAAGGTATTACCCAGAGTGTTTATAACTTTGTAGCTTTGTGATTTGGGTTTGGCAGCAAGACTTTGCTTCTGTCCAGAGAACAGAGCTAGTCCTGGGAAGTGATTGGAAAAAAGGCCGTTGTCTGATATTTCACACTTCAGGGAACTCTGCCTCTATGTAGCCATAGTGACCGGGCATCTACATTGGAATATGGACAGGGAAAGAGAACTGTGTCTTGAAAAACAAACCTGCAGCCCAGAGAATAACATCTGATGGTGGTGGCAGTAAGGGTGATGATAGCCACTGCATTTGACGAAGTATCTGCTCTGTGCCAGACATTGTATAGTTAGTCAACTTAGCACTTTATATGGTGTATCTTACTTAATCCTTATCATAACCTCTTGAGATAAGAACAGCTCTACCCCTTTTACAGCTGAGGAAACCTGGGCTCAAAGATGATATACTTTGGGGTAATGCAGAGCGGAGCTGGGATTTGAAGCTAGATCTGTTTGATGCTAAAGCTGTTCCCTGAGGTGAGAAGTGGGGCCTGTTTGCACACAATGACACGCTGTCTTTTTGTGACAGCAACTCTGCTTTTCCCCTTGGAGGCCACCCCTGATGTGCGCCTACACAGCTCTGTCTTTTAGAAAAATGTTGGTTGTGGAGGTCAGCATTTAGTTGGCATCCACTGATCTGGCCTTATTACTTCTGAGCATGTTAAAATATTCTGCTGGAAAATTGTCACTCCCCTGAGCTCCCTGAGTATCTCCTACCCGCTGGCATCCTAGTCCCTCCCAAGAAACCTTCGGACAGCCCGACAATCCGACACCTAAAGGGTTAACCCAGGGTCCCACTCTAGTGCTCAGGGCCAATGTGATGTCCATACTGATCACCTGGAGCCCAGGTCTTGCAGATTGCTAAATATTTGATGCATCTCCAGGAAGGGAACAGTGATTTTTTTTTTTTTGGTCCTGGCCATGTACCACTCTGCCGAGACGGCCCGCATATGGAAGAAGACTTGCTGGCCTTTGGCTATCAAACTGTCAGTGAAGGAAAGACAGAGTCAAGTACCCTGATTGCTGGTACTTCCCCCTCCAGTGACACAGTTGCTGGAAGAGCTTAATTAGTTAAATTGCAAGGCGATACTGGCTTCTCTGAAACCTCACACTGGCCTGATGTATTTTCATTCTTCTTGATTAGAAGTTTTCTTGGCTGCTCTTCTAAGTTACTCCAAATATTTTTCCTTCCTTCTGGTCAATACATTAGTAGAGTGTAGTGTGAAATGAAATTTATTTTCAATCATTCCCATAGCAACTGGCCCCTCAAGAATCTGTTTTTGGTATCACTGATGTTTCATATGGGATATTTTCTTTGTGGTTAAAAATCCAAACTGAAACCAAACCATAAACCTTCAGAATGAATTTAGCAGAGTGACTTCAACTCTTAAAAAAAAAAAAAAAAGAGGACATATACATAAATATTTGAAAAAAAGACTGGAAGGAACTATGCCTAACAGTGACTATCTTTCTGTTGGGATTACGTGTGACTAAATTATCTTATTTCTACTTTTCCTTCAATTGACTAGTGTTACTTTTTAAAAAAATTAATAGATTTACTTTTAGAGCAGTTTTAGGTTTATGGTAAATTAAGCAAATAGTATAAAAGTTCCCACATACCCCTTTTCAACTTTCCCCACCACATTTTCCCTATTATTAATATCTTGTATTAATGTGATATATTTACTGTAAGTGATGAACCAATATTGATATGTTGTTGCTAATAGTTTAGGGTTCACTCAGTGTTATGCATTCTGTGGATTTTGACAATGTACAATGTTATGTATGCAGGATTACAGCATCATACAGATGAGTTTCACTGCCCTAAAAATTCCCTGTGCTCTGCCTATTAATGCTCCCCAACTCCTGGCAACCACTGATCTTTTTACTGTTTCCATAGTTTTTGGCTTTTCCAGAATGTCATATAGTTGGAACCATATAGTATGTAGCATTTTCAGTTTGGCTTCGTTCACTAGTAATATGCATTTAAGATTCCTCCATGTCTTTTTCTGGCTTGACAACTCATTTCTTTTTGTCACTGAATAAAAAGAAACTGGATGTAGCACAGTTTGTCCATTCACCTACTGGAGGACATCTTGATTGCCTCCAGTTTTTGGCAATTATGAATAAAACCGATATAAACATCCATGTTCAGGTTTTTGTGAGGATACATTTTCAATTCATTTGGATAAATACCTAGATGCATCATTGTTGGAGCATATGGTAAGACTATGTTTGTAAGAAGCTGCCAAACTGTCTTCCAAAGTGACTGTACCATTTTGCATTCCCACCAACAATGAATGAGAGTTCCTGTTGCTCCACATCCTCATCAGCATTCGGTATTGTCAGGTTTTTTTTTTTTTGTAATTCTAATAGATGCACAGTAGTGTCTCATTGTTTTAATTTGCAATTCTCAAATGACATATGATATTGAATGTGTTTCTCTATGCTTATTTGCCATCCATATGTCACCTTTGGGGAAGTGTTGTTAAGATCTTTTGCCACCCAGGCTGGAATGCAGTGGCACGATCTCAGCTCACTGCAATCTCTGCCTCCCAGGTTCAAGAAATTCCCGTGTCTCAGCCTCCTGAGTTGCTGGGATTACAGGTATGGACTAGCACACCTGGCTAATTTTTTGTATTTTTATTAGAGATGGGGTTTTGCCATGTTGACCAGGCTAGTCTTGAACTCTTGGCCTCAAGAGATCCACCTGCCTTGGCCTCCCAAAGTGCTGGGATTACAGGCGTAAGCCACTGCACCTGGCCACCATTGAGTTTTAAGAGTTCTTTGTATATTTTGGATTCAAGCCCTTTATCAGATGTGTGTTTTGCAAATATTTTCTTCCCAGTCTGTGGTTGGTTCTTTCATTCTCTTAACAGTGTATTTTGCGGAGCAGAAGTTTCAAACTGTAATGGAGTCTAACTTATCAACTTTTTTGCATGGATCATGCCTTGGGTGCTGTACTTAAAATCTCTTTGCTAAAGCCCTAGATTTTCTCATTTGTTATCTTCTAGAAGTTTTGTTTGACATTTAGGTCTATGATCCAGATTGAGTTAATATTTTGTGAAGGGTGTAAGATGAGTGTCCAGATTATTTCGGGGTTATTTTTGGCACATGAATATGCAGTTGTTCCAGCACCAGTTATTGAAAAGACTCTTTTGTCTCCACTGAATTGCTTTTGTGCCTTTGTCAGGTAGCAGTTGACTGTATTTGTAGGTTTCTGCACTCTCTTTTCTGTTCCATTGCTCTGTCTATTCTGTCTTCAATACCATACTCTCTTGATTACTACAGCTTTATAGTAAGTCTTAAAGTTGGTTAGCATCTGTCCTCCAACTTCGTCCCTTTTCACCAGTGTTTTTTCTTTTTTTATTATTGTGCTTTAAATTCTGGGGTACGTGTGTAGAACGTGCAGGCTTGTTACATAGGTACACATGTGCCATGGTGGTTTGCTGCACCCATCAACCCATCATCTACATTAGGTATTTCTCCTAATGCTATCCCTCCCCTAGCCCCCCATCCCCTGATAGGCCCCAGTGTGTGATGTCCCCCTCCCTGTGGCTATGTGTTCTCATTTTTCAACTCCTACTTATAAGTGAGAACATGTGGTGTTTGGTTTTCTGTTCTTGTGTCAGTTTGCTGAGAATGATGGTTTCCAGATTCATCCATGTTCCTGCAAAGGACATGAACTCATCCTTTTTATGGCTACATAGTATTCCATGGTGTATATGTGCCAAATTTTCTTTATCCAATCTATCACTGATGGGCATTTGGGTTGGTTCCAAGTCTTTGCTATTGCAAATAGTGCCACAATGAACATAAGTGTGCATGTGTCTTTAGAGTAGAATGAAGTATAATCCTTTGGATATATACCCAGTAATGGGATTGCTGTGTCAAATGGTATTTCTGGTTCCAGATCCTTGAGGAATCGCCACACTGTCTTCCACAATGGTTGAACTAATTTACACTCCCACCAACAGTGTAAAAGTGTTCCTATTTCTCCACATCCTCTCCAGCATCTGTTGTCTCCAGATTTATTAATGATCACCATTCTAACTGGCGTGAGATGGTATCTCAACGTAGTTTTGATTTGCATTTCTCTAATGACCAGTGATGATGAGCATTTTTTCATGTTTGTTGGCCTCATATATGTCTTCTTTTGTAAAGTGTCTGTTCATATCCTTCACCTACTTTTGAATGGGCTTGTTTGGTTTTTTCTTGTAAATCTGTTTTAGTTCTTTGTAGATTCTGGATAGTAGCCTTTTGTCAGATGGGTAGATGGTAAAAAATTTTTCCCATTCTGTTGGTTGCGGATTCACTCTAATGACTGTTCTTTTGGCATTTAAATTGCCCCTTCGACATCCTCACTAAGCAGCCACCAAGCTATGCTTAAACACCTTTGCAATTCGGAACTCATTTGCTCAAGGCAGTTTGCTCTGTGATCCGAAAGCAAGCAATCCCCACCTCGGTTCCTCACGTCTGATGATAATGAGGCCAAAGAACAACTATTCCTGAAAATCACACTCCATAAGAAAGTAAGCTGCACGTGGGCAGAAGCACTTTGTTCACTGCTGTAATCACCAGGTCCCAGAGTAGAGCTGAGTATACAGTGGGCCCTCAGGAAATACCTGTTTCTTTCAAATGGCTTCTTGAATGATTGCTATGTATCTGGATAGCATCAGTGATAAAAAGCAACATCTCTTTTACAGCACAGTTGCTGTAAAAGAGATGAATTGTATCCCCTTGAAAAAGATATGAAGTCCTAAGCCCAGTGCCTCAGAATGTGACCTTACTTGGAAACAGGGCCTTTGCAGAGGTCATCAAGTTAAACTGAGGGCATTAAGGTGGGCTCTCACCCAAGATAACTGGCACCTTTATAAGAAGAGGAGATCAGAACACAGAGACACACAGGAATAGAGGGAAGATGATGTGAAAAGATACAAACAGAATGCCTTGTGCAGATGGAGGCAGAGACTGGCATTACCCTGCCACAGGCCAGTGAGCATCTAAGGCTACCAGAAGCTGGAAGAAGCAAGGAAGCCTCCTTCCCTACAGATTGTAAAGGGAGTAGGCCCCACCAATGCCCTGATTTCAGACATCTCGCCTCCAGAACTTGGAAACAACACATTTCTGTTGTCCTAAGCCACCCATTTTGTTGTACTTTGCTACAGCAGCCCCAGCAAACTAACCACAGCAGGTAAGGCTAAAGCCCCAGAATTCATCAAACTGGGACTCATTTACATTCCCATCAGAGAGCCTTTTAACTTTAAGGATACCCCGTGGTGGACTTTGCTTACTCTGAAAAGATCTGAGCGTGGTGCAAGAAGTGGGCAGTCTCGGGTACCTCTCCCCCACGACTTCAAATCCTTACAGCTCCATTTTATTCAAACTACGGTTACAACCACCAGTTCTATGCAGTGTTCAACCAACTTCACACAAATGCAACCAGATGGCCTCACCTGGGGCTGCAGTATGGATCCACCCATTCCCATCCTAGAGATGCTCTGACTCTGCAGCATGAGATGCCTCCAGGAACCGGCCTGGCACCTGCACGTGCAACCCCAAAATCCTGGGACATCAAAACCTAAGGAACTCCCTTGTCTAATGGGGTCAGAAGCCCGTGGAAAAATGCCCTTTTTTCCACAGGAGACAGCTATGAGATGCATTCCATAAAGCACCTGGAGTTGCGCACTGGTTGCCTCTAGCAATGACCAACTAAAACACACATTTTGATATTGCCTCTCCTTCCTTCCTGAATTATCCCATCCCTCTCTCTGTGTAATCACATCCCAAATTATGCACAAATATGTCTTTTTCTCTGGTTCTGCTTTTGGAGGAAGCTAAAGTAAGACAAAGACCTCTTAAAACATTTTCAATACAGAAAACTTACTCTCTACTTTTTATACAATGTGAATCATTAGAAAAGCAATACCCTCTCCCCAAACCCTTGCAATTCTAATCAGTTAAATGCTGCCTCCTTGCAGAATTCTGTCCATTGGTCCTGATTCGGTCTCTTGAAGAAAGCTAGGATTATCTTTCCTAGATAGCTACTGAGATAACTAACATGTAATTATTTTCTTCTACCAACTAACCAACCATTCACTCTTCCATTAAGCAGTGTTCTAGGACATGATTTGATGACTTTGCCATCCTTAAAGCTTGTCTGTGTGCCACCCCCAAATAAACATAATATTCTGCATATGGTCTGATTGGTGGGATTATTTACCTTTCTTTACAACAGCCTATGAAGGTTTCGACCACCCAGAGGTATACACAGGTTGTCTGCATCAGAGGCCTTGCAGTTGCAAATGTTAAGAGTTGCAAGAAACAGTTGCATGGGGGGAAGATCTTTGAGCAGCTGTAGGTAATAGAGCTGCCAAATGATGATTGCAATTCAAAAGCCCCATTTTCCACATTTGCTCCCCTCTCACATCCGTGGAGTGGCACATTAAGCACTTCACTGGGGCCCTCCCGCAGTGTGCTGCACATGGTTCTCCAAAGCTTGATTACCGTCTACAGCAGTTGGGTGATTGCTACTGAAGTGAGGCACATGCCTGCCGACTTCTCAGGGTGGGCTGTCCCAAATGTGTTTTACTACTATGCAGGAAAAAAAAATAAGTAGTTAAAAAATATTCTATCAAAAGATACGGATTCTTATCACACTATTATTTCTTAGTAGAGTCGCATTAAACCCAGAAACACTTCTTTAATTTTCCCTGTTCTCCCATATGGAAGATAGGAAGAATTTGCACTTGGGCCCCACTGAAAGGTAAGTGCCAGATTCATTCCTCTCCACCTTTCCCTTTTGGCTTTCACATCTTTATTCTGAGCTAACCACATCAGGAGCATATCTTCACTGCTCAACTGAGTTCTACTGGAGCATTATAAAAAAACAAAACAAATCAGTTGCATGTTTTAAATGTCTGTTGGCAAGCATAATAGCACGGCTCTTCATCTGAGAAATAAATTTAATTAAATTAAAAAGAAATAAGTCATTGAAGACACAGCAATTAAACGGCAGACTGTGCTGTCAGCGAAAGTGTGCTGGCTCTTGCAGGATTATCAGAGGGACTGGCGCTGCTGTGTGATGTCTTGTGACTCTTCTACAGCCCTATCGTCAGCTCTCCTGAAGAGGATGGAGCCAGCCATTCAGACAGTTGACCAAGAGCTGTCTGGTAGACAAATTCCTCATTTCAACCACTCAGAAGCTGATCAGGAGAATTCCTAATTCCCCTGAGCAAGACTCCATCGCCTTTGAACAATGGCTTGCTCAACTACTCTGTTCCTTTTGCTTCCTCTTGTGCTATGGATAAGGCTTGGGTCTAAACAGACATAGAAAAAGACCAGCTTTCATCTGTCAATTCTTTTAAGAGTATGCATACTGCTCAAGTAGAGCACACAGAACCACAGCTTTGCAAAAACCTTTTATTATCTGTTGACAATTCTGTACACTACCAAAGACCTGTCAAATAAAACAGGCCAATTTTTATAAAACTCCCAAAGTGGATCAGAGACCGCAACAACTGTAGAATCCCTCAGCAGATTGGTTCATGACTCTCAAACTCAAGCAAATCCTTTTTCCCTGTTTCACAGGAGGCTGCAGCTTAACCAGGCAGAAAAACTGTAATTCCAGTCGGGCGCGATGGCTCACACCTGTAACCCCAACACTTTGGGAAGCCGAGGCCGGTGGATCACGAGGTCAGGAGTTTGAGACCAGCTTGGCCAACACGGTGAAACCCCACCTCTACTAAAAATATAAAAATGAGCTAGGCATGGTGGCTGGTGCCTGTAATCCCAGCTCCCTAGGGAGGCTTGATTACAAGAATTGCTTGAACCCGGGAGGCAGAAGTTGCAGTGAGCCGAGATCGCGCCACCGCACTCCAGCCTGGGCCACAGAGCAAGACTCCATCTCAAAAAAAAAAAGGAAAACTGTAATTCCCTCTTTGTTGCCATATATATGAAATTGTCTATAAGAAGAAAATAAGAACTTGGTCCTAGATACAGAACGGTAAGGAAATTCCTCATGAATAAACACAAGCTGTCAGACACCACACCAGGTGCTACGTATTCTCCAGTATCAGCATCATGAATGACTCAGGTGATGTTTTAGTCTTCCATTTGCCTAACGGGTGGTCTTACTGCTCAGTTATGTAGTAACTTGGGAAGGGGAAAATGTGTTATTTGACAGACGTCTCAAAACCCCAACATCTCTTTACAGGTTAACAAACCAACCTGTGCTTGGATTTCTCTGGTGAGAGTAAAAAGCTCTATGTTCTTAAAGTCTCTGTAATTTAAGAATAGCATGGCTACACATTTCACACCAGTTTAAAACTCAGAAACGGACGTGATATGACAGCACTTTATTAGGTTTTGTCCTCTAGACCCAAAAGAGCTCACAAGCCACATAATAAAGACTAGATCCAGTAAGTTCTGAAGAGAGAGACATGAGTCAAAGCATACACACTCAGGAAACGGCCTTCTTTGCTCACCCTGTCCTGGGAATCAAATAAGCCTATTATGAATCTGAATCTATATTACAAGTGAATACTTTTTTTCCAGCTATATGTTATTCCTTATTTCACTGTATCACAATAATTTTTTAAAAGCATAGGCATATCATGAAGTCCCTTGCTTTGTAAAAGATTCCATTATAAGAGTAATCATTATTGAACCTTTTAGCCCAGATGTAATTTCTTACATGTTACAACAAGTTTGGCACGCATTGTGAATTTCAGCCAAGGTTGATAAAGTTCAATAACTTGGCTAACCAACCATGTGTACTACTCATTATAGAAGTAATAAATAGATTCATCAAAATGGACATGAAAAAGCCATAAGAAAATCGGATGCCATTTCCAACCTGCCTCATAAAAGCACCTCGTGGACTTTAATATAATTTTATATATAGTTATCACACCTACCCATCATTCAACGCCAGGCATCTATAAAATAATCACCCACCCACATTTGCATGCAGAATAAATTCTAATTACAAAGGTGAATTCTCTATTCTAGACATCTCAAAAGTGATGAAGGTACATGTGCTTATATGTTCAACTCCCAAAAGGATTCACAACAAGTAAAAAAGGAGTCACAGACTAACATGTCATTCTTCCTGCTATTATCTTTTTGGGTCACTTTTAGTGGAAGTTTTTTTTTTCCTCAGTAATACTGTCAGTCTAATTATTCTCATAGCCTATTGGTAATTGAAAAATTTAGTAGAAAGAAAAGAAAGCCCGATAAGATAAATGTCATGAATAGAAAAAAGAAATCTAAGTTCACAGAATGGAAGAATCTCCTCTAATTAAACATGCAGAAGTCAGTAAAGCCGGCTTCTATAATATCTGAACATTAATAAATTTTTATTTAATGAGAGAATAATTTGAGCAACTGTACAGCTGAAAATCCAAATTCTGCCAACTGCATTTCTATCTTCTATGCTTCTAAAAGGAAACTCAAATTCTATTAGACATTCGAGGAAACTAAAGCCTCCCCTTGTCAGAAAGAAAGTGTCCCTCTCACTTGGTAAACTACAGTACAGCTGGCTAGTGTCACGCTCTAAACTAAACATAAAAAGGCATGCTGCACATTTCAAACATTGGCCTGTGAATACTTTCCTAGATAAATAACGATTCTTGAGTTGTTGCACGTGGGTGAGTTTTCTCTGCATCCCAAGAAGGGAAGCCTGAGGGTGGAATCTGTATCCTCTATTTCTCAGCAAGGCCTCGTCTTCATTTACAGAGACTGGTGGGAGTCAGGTTTGTCTGTATTGCCGGGTCTGCACTGTTATGGCACTGGGATTTTTCAGCGTGCAGGTGACACCCTTTCTATCTGCGCAATGCTTCTGCCCTCTCCCGTTCTCACGGTGCCATCAGCACTGTGTGTCACCAGAAATGTCCCCAGGCTTCGGTGAAATGCTTCTTCACGATTCCTTCTCTTGCATATTTATCCACAGTGGGATCACCATATGACAATGGGACCAATACACTCTCCTGGTTCTTTTCATGTGTAACATGGAGAAAAACATGATCAAGCTTTCTAAAACCAATGTTATACTCTTAAGGACAAGGAAAAGATTTCCTGCCATTAATTGCAAACAACACCTAAATGATCACAAGTTTAGCCAAATATTGTGAATTTTTCACTCGTCATAAGCAGTTCATAACAGCAGTGGAGTACTTTATTTTCTCAAGAAGTTAACAACTGCCTGATTTTTCCAAGCACTTAATTACCATAATGGCAGATACTGATATACAGAAATCCAAGTAAAATATGAAACTAAACAGAGAGTGAAGAGATAAGCTAGAGATGTGCTCTGAATAACAGAAGTAATAAAAAAGAAAAATCTCATACCAATTGCCATAATAAAAGCAGAGGCCAAAGGAAACTATGAAAAGAGGGGCTCAATGGTTCCCAAAAAGACTTACAGAATAGGTACAATTCAGCAGGCACTGCAGAGTGTTCACTGCACCCCCAAAAAATAGTCTTTGCAAAATCTATACTATTGTTGACTGCAATGCCCAGCATTAAGAATATGGTTAAATTTCTGAAAAAAAAAAAAAGCTTCTGATAGCCATCCAGAAATGCTATCAATAATAGCAGATCGCTACCACATGATTTTAAAATAAAGCCATCCCGCTAGCATGCTGACTCTGAAATCCAATACTAATATTTGAGCAAACAGTAAAGTCAACATTAACAACGTTTGCCATTTCTTATGCGTTGCAAGGGTTAGTTCTCCTCATCAACATGAGAACACAGATACACAGAGCCGAATCATACAAAGCAGTTCTTTAAGGAAACAGTCCAGGTACATTTAAGAAAACACTATTAGGGGTAATACCTGTGCAAGAGGCACAAAATCTCTGAAGAAGATGGAAGGAATCTATGGTCCACTGACTGTAAATTTGGAATCACTTATTTCTAAATGTGACAACTCTGTAATATTTTTCTTCCCTTGCAAGCTCAGCTCAGCCTTGCAGGTATCTCCCTTGCTTTTGTGAGCCAGCTTCCCTAGGATTATCCTTCTATTCATGACGTGCAGTCTGGAAGCCCTAGTAGTTTGATTTTTCTATTCATTTAAAGTCATGAGCATTTGTTCCTCGGGGATTAATTTGAAATTATTTCAGGTCGGGTGGGGTGGCTCATGACTGTGATCCCATACTCTGGGAGGCCAATGCAGGTGGATCATCTAAGGTCAGGAGTTCAAGACCTGGCTATCATGGTGAAACCTATCTCTGCTAAAAATACAAAACTTAGCTGGGCGTGGTGGCACATACCTGTCGTCCCAGCTAGTCAGGAAGCTGAGGCAGGAGAATCACTTTTACCCGGGAAGTGGAGTGTGCAGTGAGCCGAGATCAAGCCACGGCACTCTAGCCTGGGTGACAGAACAAGACTCCATCTTTAAAAAAAAATATTTCACTTTCAGGTACTTCTCAGTTTAAACACAATATGTGGATAGTTAAAGTTTTTTAAAAAGCATACTTTGAAAAGTTAAACACAATTAAATTCTTCAATCCAAAGAAAACTAGCTTTAAAACCACTAATACATAGAATCTACAGGTCACTCCCTCCAGGTTGATGGTAAGATCTTCATTTGGCTAACCTTTCCATTTTACATAATAAGTAGTAAAAAGTTTGCTTGGAATTTGTAGATCCAAACATCATCCAGAAACATGACCGCTTTCCCTGCAGCCTTGACAGAATGTAAAAGCGTTAAGTTGAAGCAACAACTCTCTACTTCATGTTCAAATACTGTGCTTTGCAGCTGCCACTCCATTTGAGAAGCTGGGAAATGGAATTGAGCAAAGAAGAATTATGGCAATTATAAAACTTCCCTGGTATAGACTGTCAGATTAATAACCAGCGTTAGCAGAGCTCAGCTATACCATCAGCACGTGAGAAATGAAGAGCCCAGAGCTACAGGGCTAAGGTGAAACAGGAGCAAAGCAAAGAAGCCAACTAAAAGAAACTCAGCAAGAACTGTAAAAGAAATCTGCCCACAAAATAAAATGCGTAAGCCTGCCACTCAGACTAGCTGCTCATTTTTAGCACATACCATCTGAAGAGTACATAAACTGCTCAGGTTGTAAGCATGGACATCGAGAGACTGGATGACCTTTTAAAAAATCATCACACGGCCGCATGCTTATTAACACAAGGTGAGCAATGGAACTGTGATTAATGTAAATTACAGAATAAGCAATTACACTTGACCACAGATCCACACATGTGTTCAAGCTGATAGTGACTCTGCACTCACCCCATATCTATTGTAGATTTTCCTTTTCTATATGGTTACTCAGAAGATGCGTAAGTGGAAATAAAGGTTAAGAAAAATCAGAGACTAGTGGTAAGACTTAATGAGAGTGTCACTCAAACTAGCTAAAGTTCTCTTTAACTTAGAAGAACATATTTGCTGATTCCTTTCTAGATGCTTCCTCAAGTATGAAAAAACATCCTTTAGTATCCTGTGCTTTTAAATACAAATAGAAATACAGAAGTAATTAGAAACTACCCAGAGTTTGGATGGATGTGGTGACTCACACCTGTAATCCCAGTACTTTGGGAGGCTAAGGCAGGAGGACTGCTTGAGCCCAGAAGTTCAAGGCCAGCATGGGCAGCACAGCGAAACCTCACGTCTACTAAAAATACAAAAAGTGAGCCAGGCATAGCGGTGCATGCCTATAGTCCAAGCTACTCAGGAGGCTGAGGTGAGAGGATCACTGGGGCCCAAGAGGTAGAGGCTGCAGTGAGCTATGATCACGCTGATGCACTCAGGGCTGGGTGACAGAGCAAGACCCTGTCTTGCAAAAGCAAATCAATTCAAAGGGTCTCTAGAAGCACAAAGACCAAACTGCTGATACAGTCACACACTGTATAGCAACAGGATGGTCAACAATGGACTGCAGATACAAGGGCAGTATTTTGACTGCACCATTTCTATGTTTAGATACACAAACACCTACCACTGTGTTATGACTGCCTATAGTATTTGGTACAGTAACATGCTGTAGAAGTCTGCAGCCTGGAAGCAATAGGTTATACCATATAGGCTTGGTGTATAGTAGAATATTCCATGGAAGATTGTGTAAATGCATCCTATGATGGTCACACAATGATGACATGGCCTGACACATTTCTCACAACATATCCCTGTCATTCAATGAAGCCTGACTGTATTTCATTGTATTTTTATATCCTCCATAAGGGCAGGGGGATATAAAATATGTCTGTTTCTACCCTGAAGACTTACCATCTGGTACTCAGTAGTCAATAAATATTTGTTAATTGCACAAAAGACTGAGTAAGGGCATGGCAGTGGCTGTGAGCCACTCAGTCCAGTAAGTTAACATAGTTTTCATTGCAGACTCCAAAGTTCTAAGCTCAAGTCTCTACAGGAAGCAGGCAGGTAAAATGACGGTGGAAAATAGCCTGTGCCTGCCTACAGGGGGTCAGCCTATAGGAAACAGCTCTGGTCAGCCTCGGTGCTAGTATGTTCCTTGATGGACGTAAGCCACAGTCAGCTGAAGCTGCAGTAACAAAATAGCATGGAACCAGTGGCTTAAACAGCAGACATTTCTTTATCACAGTTAAGGAGGCTTAAAGTCCAAGGTCAAGGTGGCAGCACGGTCACATTCCCGGGGAGGACCCTCCTGCAGGTTACAGATGGCTGCCTTCCCACTGTGTTCTCACATGGCTTAAGGAAAGTTAGCAAGTTCTCTATCTTCTCATCAAGCCACAGATCTTACTTATGAGGGCTCCACCCTCGTGATCTAATCACCGCTCAAAGGCCCCTGTATTACTCTGTTCTCATGCTACTCTAAGGACATAGCTGATGCTGGGTGATTTGTAAACGAAAGAATTTTAATTGATTCACAGTTCCGCATGGCTGGGGAGACCTCAGGAAACTTACAATCATGGCAGAGGGGAAGCAAACATGTCCTTCTTCACATGGCAGCAGCAAGAAGTGTGAAGCGAAAGGGGGAGAAAGCCCCTTATAAAACCATCAGATCTCATGAGAACTCACTCACTATCATGAAAACAGCATGAGGGTAACTGCCCCCATGATCCAGTCACCTCCCACCAGGTCCCTCCCACAACACCTGGGGATTATGGTAACTACAGTTCAAGATGAGGTGTGGGTGGGGACATAGCCAAACCATACCACCCCCATGTCCAAATACCATGACATTAAGATTAGGGTTTCGACATAGGAATTTTGGGGAAAGACATATATATTTAGTCCACAACACCCATTCTGATTTTTTGGAATTGCCATAAATCTACATTAAAGTAAAATATCCTGATTTTAACATGTTGGCAAGGAGTCCAGTAAAAAAAGAAGAAATTCCACTACAGACCATTTTTGTGTGGTCCATACAAAAAACATCTGGAGGCCAGATCCAGGCTCCGGGCCATCAACCAGTTCTTCCCTTTGTCCTAAGGGCTGCTTGGGAAGCTCTACCCTTGAGCCTATGGAAATAATCAAACACGAAAACGTCCACCTCCCTTAATCACTATCACATGACAACGGACTGCACATACAATGGCAGTCCCATAAGATTACAACACTGTTTTCACCGTACCATTTCTATGTTTAGATACACAACACTGTGTTACGACTGCCTATTAGGTTCAGTAACATGCTGTACAGGTTTGCAGCCTGGAAACACTGAGTTTGTGGTGGCCCATTACAGCAGCAAAAGGACACTAATATACCTTCCCAATAATTAAGTAAACATGTAAGAAACATACAAGCAAGAGATGCACACATGTACATTCGGGTAAGTCAATCACGAACGGTATCATGATGATGATACACCAAGGCGACTAGCTTCCCGAAACCCCACCCGGATCAGGCCAGCAGGCAACAGAAAAGAAACACTGGGCAAGTGGTGACGCTAAGCCTGGCAGGGAAAAGGCCCTCGTGCACACACAGGCTGACAGCTCCCAAGTAAGCTTTGCAGGCTGAAAGGATGGTATCTCTTGCCAAAAGTCTGCCTCTGCTCCCTGACTGAGATGCTCCCCGTTTGGATCTGTTACAGAGCTCTCTACTCTGTCAAACACACCATCTAGTAACTGTACATGAACTTAGAATGGAAACTTCCTTTGCTAATAGATAGAGTTGTAATAGCATCTTTAATGCCGCTTGGAATGCACTGATGGTCTCTCAGCTGATAGAAGCTTCTCTAACCTGGCTGCTGAGTTTAGCACTGATGGTCTCTCAGCTGATGGAAGCTTCTCTAACCTAGCTGCTGAATTTAGACGCCACAGCTGCCTTGCTGCACCACACAGCCACAAGGTAAAATCAAAGGCAGTCGTAAGACATTATATCGCAAAATGCAGAAAGTTTGGAGAGTTCATCTTTATAGCTAATGGTAGCTGACACAGCGGAGTCTCTCCATTTGAAAGAGATTGATTATTTTCATTATTTTGCTTTGTATGATCACCAGGAAAAGAGTTTCTGTAATCAAGACGTGGCTGGCAATTTTGTTGACGTTATATAAGCAAGCAGCATCCAGTTTGTGTCTGAATCTCCAACCTGCATCTACACGGGTGCTGCAGTGTGAGCAGAAGTAAGGACCTGGGCAGGTAAAACTTATGGCAAGCAGGAAGAAACTGCATCACCCAGGAACTCACGACATTTCCACCTATGTAACCTCAACACAACTCCAACTATGGAAGTTTCTGCCTCTGCAGAGATTCCCTTCTTACTGTATCAAGTTTCTGCTCCTGAATTACCTGGCTAGAGTCAGAGCCTGTCAGCTTTAAATGGGACAGCATCCCTTAAAATTTTAGTCAACACTAAGCAATCAATTGCATCGCGTGCTACCCTGTCACCTGACATCTGGTTCACTTTGTAAATCCTTAAGAAGATACTTGCAGGAACCTCTCCCCATATCCTAACAACAAGAAAAAAGTCAAAAGCTCTTATTTTATTCCTTCCTTTAAGGAATTAAATGACTCTCTTCCTCCACCTTCTTCCAACCCTAATCTTCCCTTCAGGACTCTTTCTTCTATAATTGTTATTTTTCCCCAACCGCCAGCAACCTTATAGTCATACAGTATTTGAATTCTTCATTACGGAATTTCACATATTGTTTTATTTGATGCGTACAAAACAGTATGTGACAGAGAAATTATGATTCTCTTGATTTTACAAATGAGGAAAGTCAGGCTCAAAATGGTTAAGTGACTTAAGTTACATAAGTTAAGGACCATCTGTGTCAAATTACAGCTCTCTTCCTAGCATGTCCAGTAGACTCCAATAAAACTGCCCTACCTTTTTAAGTGCCAATAAAACTGTATTCAAACACTGACACATTCTTGGATATCATCAAGAAAGTGGGACAGCAAAGTTGAACATTTATACTTAATACACCAGGCAGGCCAATAAACTATCACAAACGTGAGTGAGCAACGGTGCTAATGCAGAACTCTCAGCATCAAAGACGTTACCATGATGCGTGGTGGAACAGTAATTTTAAAGAATAATAGTTTTCCTCCCCTATTTCCCCCACGTTTAATATATCTTTTTTTGTTCCTTGTCTGTAGCAAAAATAACCTTGTTTGGGTATTTTGTTTGTTTGGTTTTCCATTTGATTCTTTATTTCTGGATGAAGCTATTATCTGACTTCCAACCAAAAAAATATCTAAAGTGTTTTCTTTCATACCAAAGACAAGTCAATGCCTAAAACAGTTACTTAGAAAGGTCATTTTAGGACAAATTCACAGAGATTATGGCAGCCTCTTGAGGATCTGGGAACCAGGAAGCTAGGAAAATACCAAACTAATTTCACTAGTAACTCGATCCTTTTGCCTCCCATTCCAGAAACGGCTACGCGTTATTAAACGCCTGCAATGATGAGCAGACAATTCCCTGGGCACTCTGGAGTTCCCATCTTTAACAACTTGCAAAGCAGGAGTACTGTCCATGTTGCATAGAGGTGGAACAGGAGTTTTGAGGAGGAAGTAACTTGCACAGGTCATTCAGACAGGAAGTGGTTATCCCAGGTTTCGAAATTAGGTCACATCTGCTTCCAGAGTCAGTATTCCTCCCCTACATCTTTCCAGATAGAAACCTGCTACTGATCAAGCTTGCCCTAACTGTCAACAAAGCTATTTTCAGCAATGGTACAATTTCTCCACATGAGAGCAGGCTGATCCAATGATAGAATGCACAGAAAAGCTCTGAAGCGATGTTACTATCATTAATAGAAGATCTAAGGGAAATCTGCAAAACCACAATACTCAAATCTCACCTACTGTGTCATCTTGGAACTCCACCACCTTTGCAAAGATGGCCAAGTTTACTGCGGTATTCCCTCCTTAAATGGGGGTACCAAAGCAACAGTGCCTTTGATTTGAGTTGTGGCTAACATAATAGATAAAATGCGTGCTTAAAAGATTTTAGTGAAGCAAACTAAGGGGTTACGCCAATCTCTTTCTTAGTGAATTTCCTCTTGATCACAGGATTGAATAGGTACTTAAGTAACAGACACTTTATAAATTAACTTCTAAGGGACATTTTGAAAATTAAATTATAGTAGGAGGCAAGCAATCAATTAGCAATCGATGCATACCCAATAGTCATGCGTATAAGATGAAAAGGCAATTGGTTAATAAAACAAAAAGCCAGACATAGGAAAAGCTTATCAATCTTGCTAATCATCAGAGATATGCAAATGTAAGTGATACTTTTAAAAAATTCTAAGTCTCAAGTTTGGCAAGGACATTGGGCAAAGGAGCAGTCAAGTTGGTACAACCTTCCAGGGCAGTTTGACAAAACGAATCAAGATACTAAGGTCTGGGAGCAAATCACTTGATTCAGCAATTCCACTTCCACAAAATAAAACTATAGTAGAGTCACGGAGGCGTACAAACCTTTAATTACAAAATGTGCTTCTCCATTCCATAGCTATTAAAAAGCTGGAATCCACCCAAATGTACCATACTGGGAGAAGAGGTGGAACCACATAGTGGAATACTATGCAGCCATTTAAGAGGTAGAGTATTTAGCAACACAGAAAGATACTCACAATTTATAGATAAACGGGAAAATCACAAAAGCAGGGAAAACATGCTTAGAATCATATATGCTAATTAATAGTACACTTCTAATTGGTAAGAATTTGGGGTTTTTTTAATCTTTTATTCTTATTTTATCTTCATTTTCTAAATTTTCCATAATACATGTTAATCACAATCATTTTTTAAATAATTTATATTAAATGAGAAGGCATACCAAGCTAATCTAGCTTAAAACCTGGCATATATAAGAGCTTCACAAATGCTACCTCCCGTTCCCTGAGATTTATTCCTCATTGCTTATTTTGCAATCATAACACCAAAGGGGTTTTGGTAAAGGAAGCTTCAGTTTAAAAAAAATTTTTTTTTGATAGAGATAGGGTCTTGCTATGTTGCCCAGTCAGGTCTCGAACTCCTAAGCTCAAGCAATCCTCCTGCCTCAGCCTCCCAAAAGGCTGGGTTTACAGGCGTGAGCTACTGTGCCCGCCCTAAGCTTTAGCTTCTGAATCCAGAATCAACATGGAGTACAGAAAATACATCTGCCGTGGCCCTCCCCACAGATGCCACTCCCAACACTTGGCCGCACACAAAGGGAGCCTTCACAGGTTTAAATAAAGTGGTTGATTCCAAACTCAAGAATAACAAAACTGAACAAGCTGCTCAGAAACAGCTTGTTCATGACTGTGTTGTTATTCCTCCCAACAAGATGGTGGCATGTACAGAGGAAGGGGCCCCGGGCACAGAGTCAATTACCCGCTGCTCTATCCTGCAGGCACCCACTCCACAAAAAGCTATATGATCTCAAGTACGTCACTTCACCTCTTTGCACTTTCCTTTTGACATCATCACAAGACAGCTGTAAGCACTGTGGTGAGAATTAAATATGACAAGAATGGAATCTTCATAAATTTTAGAGGGCTATCAATATAAGACAATATTATAATTAATAAATATTAATGTGTAACAATTAAATACATTTTAGAGGTAAGTACAAAAACGAAAAGCATTGTATTAGCTTTAACTTCAGTTGCTGTGCAACCATAGGAGAAATCTGATTCTGATTTTGTTCCTCTTTATATGAAATAAACTTTATACAAAAGGCTTAGCTCTGTGCATCCGGCTTATTACCCTCCGTCTAGGAAGAAATAGTAGCGACTCCGAAATATGAGTTTCCTCCCTGTCCACCATCTCTCTGTCTTTCGTTCAGGCACACCGTCTCAGATGTCTTCTCAAAGTCTAGTGAAGAAACCCTGTTTTGCTTTCAGAGAGCACCATCTGAATATGGCTTCTAACATGAAGGCTCCAAAAATCACAGAAAGTAAAACCACCAAGCAACACAGCCTGGTAAGCAAATCACTCAAAGACTTAGAACAATTAGACTGAAACCCTGTCACACCACACAACCCTTCCTACGTACCCCATTCAGTAAGGCTTGTGTAGACCGAGACCAGCGCTTCATGAAATGTACTGTTACTTATGAAACCAAAGGGAGATCACAAATGTAGGCAAGAAACTAAATTTGGGCAAGAAACTAAACACGAGCTATTGGAACTCGCTTTTTGATCCATCGACTGGTGCCTTCATTTAAGAGATCTTTCCAAGAAGTCCTCCTAGTGACCCAAACATTATTTTGGAGAAGGTTGAGGATTTCTATCTGCTCATGTATAGGCTACAGAAGTCCTAGAAGGGCTGCGTCATACCAAACAGGCAACAATCAGGGGGTTTCCACCATCGGTATCTCATTTATTATGAAGTCTATAATAACTCTCAGAATAGTCATCTAGTTTTAACAGTTTATTTGATAAACAAAGAACATTATCTGTATATAAACAACCAAAACATCTTGACTCTGGTGAAACAGTTTTGCAATGTTACACTTATATTTGCAATGTTTTTCAGGCTCTTGCATTTTTGAAAAAGTTGCTGAGGAAAAAAATATTTATAAATAAAAGTATATAATACAGCATATTCGTTTTTGTTCCCGTTTAAAGATTTGAAAATAAGCAGTTTTGTAAAGCCGAAGTGTATTCCTTTCTGGGCCAAAGTTCTATTTGACAGCTGAAGTATGCGATTAATGGGCTGCCTCAAATGGTAATTACAGAGCCAAAATAAAAATTACCCTCCTTAAGACTGTACACGGAGAACACTGGCTATCGGCTTCACGTTGAGTAGCTAGTTTAATATGGTCCCTCTTATTTAAGAAATATATACTGCACTGAGCCCAAAAGGACATGTTTTCTTCTAGAGCAAGAATATATCACTAATAAACAATTTAATTACAATAAATTATGTAACACTGGGTAAGGCTGGGGGCAGGGGCAAGGGAAACTATATTCTTTAGAAAAAACATAGGGTCGAGGGTGCAATGGCTCACAACTGTAATCCCAGCACTGTGGGAGGCCAAGGCGGGTGGATCATGAGGTCAGGAGTTCAAGATCAGCCTGGCCAAGATGGTGAAACTGTCTCTATTAAAAATACAAAAATTAGCCAGGCATGGTTGCAGACTCCTGTAATCCCAGCTACTCGGGAAGCTGAGGCAGAGAACTTCTTGACCCCTGGAGGCAGAAGTTGCAGTGAGCCAAGATCATGCCACTGCACTCCAGCCTGGGCAACAGAGCAAGACTCTATCTCAAAAAAACAAAAAGGAAAAAACAAAGTCACCAAGGCATTGAAAATGAACCTTAAACAGAGTATTAATATGTAAATATTACAATTTCCACTTAGGAAAAAAAAAATCATATTATTGCTAGGCCAGCACACTCAAAACCAATATCATGAAAACACATGCCCTTGTGTGATTTGGCAGAATGGCAGAACAGACTGCTCCCTGAATACAATGGCCCTTTTTATTAAGTAGATCCCTTCATCCTTGGCATTTTATACAAACAAAACAGGAGACAGAGAAAAAGAAACAAACATGACACTAGTAAGAGTCTTCAGTTTGAACTCTATCACAGAGAAGTGTAAGACCTAAAAGACACGTTAGAAAAGTAAAAAACATTATTTAACAAAAATGAAAGCAAGATGGACTGGAAGGAAGAAAACTATATTGCGATGCTCTTTTGTTTAATTATATCAAAGGGCAACAGAGCCCTCTAGTGGAAAAAAAATAAAAATATATAAAGACATTTCTGCTCTTAAAGAACATAGGTAGAATACCACCCGGCACGGTGGTGCGCACGTGTAATCCCAGCTATTCGGGAGGCTGAGACACGAGAATCACTAGGACCTGGGAGGCAGTGGATGCAATGAGCTGAGATTGCACCACTGTACTCCAGCCTGCGTGAGAGTAGGACTCTGTCTCAAAAAAAACAAAGTCAAACACCATGGATAAGGGGGCACTACTCTGTATGTGATTACAAATCTATTTTAAAAATATATTTATACAGATACACACCCCTATCAAAAGTATTTTACATGAGATTACCAAATTATGAGATGAAGCTCATTAGAATGTTTTAAATTGGTCTCTTCCTTTAGATATGTTTCTCAAATACTTTGATCATGTGATTTCCATGTACATTCAATGTCCAATAACATTTCAATGTAAAATGGTTAAGTCATAAGGTACTAATTCTCAATTTTTATATAATTATCATTTAAGGACTCTTTCTAATATTGTCAATAATCTCCATAGTTTCTTAGGACAAAGTAACTTCAAAATAATTTTACTTACAATACCTGGATATAATTTAGCATAAGAGAATAGTAGACACAAATGTTTTTAATTCAAAATGGAATTTCAATGCCCAAAAGGTTATTTTGATTATTTCAGAATATTTTCCTATCCTTAATGAGCACCAGGTTCTTAAAAAGATAAATGCCAAGATCCCACTAGTTTCAGTTTTGTCAACAATCAGAAAGGAAACTAATCAGGCATTTCAAGATCCTAAGGGTAATGATTTCATATGAGTAGTTTTACCCAAGAAAATGACTAAGTCTAAGTTAGCTATGGCCTCAGATTTAAGGGAGCTTTCGGAATAACTGGAAACAAAAAACAAAACAAAACAAAAAAAACATCAATAGCATGGTTTAGGCTCAAAGGCAAAATTTAGTAACACCTAGTAAGAAAAAGAAAACAAAGAAACAAAGGTGTAAAGGAAGCTGGTGTAGTCTATAATTGGGAAGCGTGGGTTTAAAATCTTAGGAATGAACACCCTTCTCTATATGAAGAAAAACTAACGTTCTTGTATTAGTGTAGAATGGGTTGAACTCACAGAGGACAGGAAGTCATCATGGTGATGATTTGTAGGATCAAAGAGTATGGCAAGTCCAGTTCACACTGTAATTTCAACACATGATTTAGAAACAGGTCCCCAAGTTTTAAAAAGTAGGCTCTCTAAGCTAAGACCATCAATTTCAACAACACACCAGGATAACACTTTGGGATTCCCTGCATGAAACTTGATACCCTCATTTCGTTTCAAGGAAAACAAATTTTGGAGTGACTGATACCTTGAGCATGTACTTTTTATACCTTAAAATATACACATTTTGATATAAAAGTGTGTGTGTGTGTGTGTGTATATATAAATATATATATATATATATATATATCCACGTAATAAACCTTAGAGAGGTGACTTTGTGACATAAACACCAATAGAAAATTCAAGTGTCAGTCCCAAAATACATTAGTGTGGCCACCTTGTATTTGTTCAGAGGAAGAAAAGTTTTGTTTCTGTTAATGGGTCCTTTGGCTCAAAAATTGAAACCAAATGAGGTTATTCTACCTTTAAAGTCACAACATATGATGTAGCCCAGCATTCTAAAGGTTCACAAGGTGAAAGAAACTTTTCATCTGGACCAAATTCTGGAAAAAATTTTTAAAATCAAGTTTTAGCCACTGCTAGATTAGGACTGAAAGTTAAGAAGTTTTATTATCATTACCACTGAAGATTAGACTGAAAATATCTAATTTGTTCATATTTGTTAACAGCATCTGGGCACGGTGGCTCACACCAGTAATCTCAGTACTTTGGGAAGCTGAGGTGGGCGGATTACTTGAGCCCAGGAGTTCAAGAACAACCCCTGGGCAACACTGTGAGAACCCATCTCAAATATGGAAAAAAAGAAATTTTCTTGATGTCTGACAAAACCCTGGATGTCACTCCTTAAATATGATATTAAATCTGTCTGCTTACAGAAAATAATTTGCATGAGCTCTAACAAACATCTAGCTAATTAAGACAGTGAACAGAGTAGGTGGTCCCACATTTAGGCATCCAGCTAATCCCTCATTAGAAGGATCTTGCCTTTGATGAGCAACATGACAGCCTGCAGGTAGCAGGCGGCAGCATTTTATACTCAAGTATTTACATGCACAGCCAAATTAGTTGACTGATAGGCTGAGTCTAAAAACAAAGCAGGGACCTTCCTCAATAGGAAATGCCCTCACCTAAAAAGAAAAATTCCCTTTCCTAACACTTCCCGACACTTGCATGCAATGATCACCGTGCTGAAGGCATTTCCGATCATTTTTACCAAATCAGAGCCATCAAGCTGCTAACTCCAAAGAGCCGTAAAACACCTGGCCCTTCCTGCTCAGTCTACGTTGAACAGAAACAGAAATGCATTCCTCCCTTGTCTCTACTGGTTAGCATTCAGGACTGCGGGGTTCCGGGTCTCTTGATCTGCTAGCAGAAGCTTTGGGTGGAGATGACTTCCCCCTGGATACTGAGATGCTGATCTCCACAGAGACGGGTCCACAAGCTACAGCTTTCAATCTACAAAGTTCTTCAGGTTCAGAAAGCTGGTTAAACAAAGGTCAAGGAGAGAAGAGCGTTAGTTTCTGAGGAGGCAACATTCTAATCCTTGCAGCTCCCTAACAAAAAGGGGGGGCACTGCAAGGGGCACGGGGGTACAGGACACGGGTGCAACAATCACATACAATGCGCTGCCAAATCTTCCTGTGGCCTGGGGCATCCCATCTGCCTGAATTTCATCTGTGCTGTGGCTAATTTAGAGAATGTTGGGGTGATACCACTTTGAATGAACTGGATTATCTAATGCAGGAGTCAGCACTTTTTTTTCTGGAAAAGGCTAAAGAGTAAATATTTACGGTTTTGTGACCTATACAACCTCTGCCAAAATTGGGCAACTATTCTGGTAACATGCAAACAGCCATGTTATTCTGGAATAACCGAATACACATATACAGTAGTTCCCCATTACATGAACAGGAATAAACAGGCATGGCTGTGTCCCAAAAACAATTCTACTTACAAAATCAGGCAGTGGGTCAGAGTTAGCCCAGAGATCGTAGTTTGTTCACCCCTACTCTAGACAGCTGAATCCAGTTGACAGTGGTAATACCTGCCTATAAACCTTAACTGTAAAAGCAAGGATTTCATGAACCCACGGTGCTTCACGCTGACATTTCCTTCAAATCCTTTCATCTGTCAGAATCACTGATTTTTTTAGATGAATTAAGAATCTCTCCAGTTGCCTTAGCAGTATCAATTATCGAAAACTCAAAATACAGCTCCGTATCACAGCCAAGGAGAGGAAAATTATGACAAGATGGAATTTGCCTAGAGGCCACTTCAAAGGGGGCATGGCACTAGTGCAACCCTGAAGGATGTCAAGCGAGGGATGCCCCCTTCCATATCAGTGACATCCTCACTGACGGCAATTCCAACAAAGCAATGCCTTGTGGGGCATTGAAAAAAAAAAAAAGAAGAACCACTGGAAATGCTAGATTTGTAAATCGGACTTTATAAGGCAAACTAAGTATCTATGTTTTTATTTGTAGAGTCACCACTTTCCAAATAAATCCTGTTATGTTTTGTTTCAGCCCACTCTGCCTTAGAGAAAATGGACATTCACAAGGTTAAAGATTTCACAGTTTATCCAAAGCAAACAGGCTGCCTTGAGTGGCCAAAGGAAAGGGAACACCAGCACCATGAAAGCTTAGATGGATAAGTCTTGAATGCCCCAGAAATCTTGGAAATAAAGATGCCCAAATTCACTCACTCGGCATTCAGCGATTTCATTTGAAATGAGCAGAACTAAAGTAGTGACAGCAATTTATCAATTGGCATGTTTCATGGCTTAGTAGAAGGACTTTATCTAGAAGCCACAGCCTACCTGGGCAAGGACACTTTCTAAGGCAGCCACTCAGGATATAAAAGCTAACTTAGCAAAGCCATGTGCCTATCTTTAGCCTCTTCCTTTCTTCAGGCCTGATACCACTGCTGAAGAGTGACAGTGATTTGTGAGTTTTTGATTGCCTGGATTTACTGTACAGTATTATTTCAAAAATTCAGAAAGAAAATCTTCGGCACTCACCTAGACTTATGCTTCCCAAGAGTGGAGGGGAATGGGGTGAGGTGACAGTGTTAAAGGCCATTTCTGAGGAAGGTGACCGCTGGGGAAAGAGCTGTGGGCATCTGAATGGGAAAGACTGGTCTCCCTAAGACCTTGCGTGACATCTGTGACGTCCTGAGCCTTACAATCTGCCAAGAGCTCCAATGGGACCGCAGACACCTCCTGCAGTGTCCGCAAAATGAATGATGAGTATCAGGAAGGAAGAGTCTTAGGGGGAAGTGGGAGCTGCAAAGAGGCACAGAGTTTTTGGCTTTACTCCAAGATGCAAGGGCCATTCTCAATAACCACAAATTTATTCTCAATGCTTCAGAATCTCCTCCTCTCCATCACAACTTTGATATCTAACTACACATCACCCTTTTCATATTCTGAACCAATTCTATCAGTCCTGGATTACCATGTTGTGGGTCTGCTGTTGCAAATCTCCGAAAGAGTATTAGCTCTCTTCAAGGGTCTGCTATCTAACGTCAGATGGAGCAGTATGAACACTTAACACAAAAAAATAATCGGCAGTCACATATCTTACTCATTAGGGAAAAACAGTCTAGCTGGAAGATTAAGAGAATAAGATCTTTTAATCTTCTGGTTAACTCGTTAAATTTTTAAAAAGGTATTTTTAAGTCCTTAAATCCTTTTTTCTTAATAATTCCACAATTGTATGGCTCCACACATTCACCCTAACAGTAGTTAATATGATCAACACAACGTATTGCTTCCTGGATGGGGGATCCCACCATTGTTTTTACTATTACACCATCAGTTTGGACTTCAATGACAATGATATAAAACTTACTCCAATGCAGAAGTTCAGACAAGTGGATTGCACATATTTGGAGCCCAGAATAAGGTATGAGAATTGATTTTAAATAAATCCCTTTCAATTCTTAAAAAACATTCCAATTTGCCTATTTACCCTTCATAGTCAAGTACAGTAAAAAATTCTGCACTCGGATTGCAGCCTGTTAGATTCTAGACCTTGTATAAGACAATAATTGATCCTTCAACAATGTATTTTTACCTCCTGTGCTTCCCTAATCATACTAGACAATATTTCTGTAGCTTCAAGGAATTGTTCCGAATTAAGAAAGAAGTGGAAATGGTTAATGGGTACAAAAAAAAAATAGAAAGAATAAAACCTACTATTTGATAGCACAACACGGTGACTATAGTCAATAACTTAATTGTACACTTTTAAGTAACTAAAAGAGTATAATTGAATTGTTTATAACTTAAAGGATAAATTCTTTAGGGGATGGATGGATACCACACTCACTAGGATGTGATTATTTCACATTACGTGCCTGTATCAAAACATTTCATGAACCGCATAAATATGTACACCTTTATGTACATCAATAGGACAGAGAGAACTTGACAGAAGACAGCCCAATGCAATGTTTTATCTGTCAGCAAATCCAAAGATGCATATGTGTACTCGAAGCGGTTGGTTCTCAGCGATTCAGATACTTATGTAAATAGACCAAGGCAAAATAAGAATAAAATCCTAGGAAGAGTTAGGGTCTGTTTCTGCCTTGCTCCTGTTTCCTTGACCACCCACCACATCGAAGCAAGGACACCCTCGCAAGCTATCTGCCCAAGATGGTCCCTGTGGGTAAACACTGGCAATTAAGAGGGTTAATTTAGAGGTGAAGACAGGAACTCATTCTCCAATTTTAAAAGGAAATAAGATCCTGTGCCCAAAAGAAAATGATATGCTCAGTGACCAGTCGAAACCTGTAGTACCCTTTGTTCCCAAGTCATAATACCTTGTTGTTCCCCATATTCTATTACCAACCAATTTAGGTTTGAATAACCCAGGTAATTGAAATATGTCCACACAGCATGCAGACCAGGTCAAAAACTCTTAGACAGAGTCTGTTGTCTCTTCTCCCTGAAATAGCCACAGTCTTTTGCTGAGTGTTCAGCTTTCAGACACTTCAAGGTCAACCCCTACAGAGCCTTCCATGACAGTATTAGGATTTAAAGAAGATAGTGATTTTAATGAAATGATAGCCGAAAAGGATAAGATTCATGTTGAAGTCAGAGAACCACTATACAGAATGCCATTATAGTTAGATGTAAGTGGATATCATTATAGCAGTCCCAGAGACAAATAAATAAAATAAGTTAACTGCCTACCTATTCCTGAATTAGCTCCAGTGACCACGACCACTTTGCCAGTGAAATCCCGGCCCTGGAGAACTTCCATGGCAGTGGTGCTGCCATCGTATCTCTGCCGGGTGGTTGGCTTTGTCGGATTATCATCCACAGTAAATGCCAATCTTGGGTCCAAGTAGGTAGTTCTTTTATTTATGTGGCTGCCCAGAAAAGGAGAAAGAGCCATGAGCCCACAGCAATGGACACCAGCATTGATAAATATAAGATAATCTTACAGTTTAGGCAAATCCCATTTTTCATGTACCAATACGCTTATTTCTTAAACCTGAAAAGAACTCGGGCCCATTTAATCTATCTTCGGGCCTCTGGAAGGATTACATTTCTGCCAGGAAAGATAGTAATCAAACCCTTTCCTCCAGAACTGCCTATAAAATATGCTGTAACATTTAATAACTATTGCCAAGTATCCTTAGATCTCAAAAAAGGCTTCTTGAGAAGGCTTTGGGTCTTAAACTAACTCATGTAAACATAGCTATGAGATCTGTCAGCCACTCTTTTCAGGAGATTTCAATTAAATCTCTTAGCCCTGTGCAACGGCCTAAAGATATAGAGAAGTAGAAAACTCAAAACGATAAAGCCTTCGTTGTAACTAAGAAATTGCCGACTAATAAAATTCCAACAATCTTCATCGTAAGACTGCACTCAGACCTCCCATGAGCACTCTCGTTTTGACTCGGAATTGATTTAAATCTTGTGGAAATGGTATTAAAATATATTGGATGCTGGTACACAGTGGCTCACGCCTGTAATCTCAGCAATGTGAGAGGCCAAGGCAAGAAGATCACTCGAGCCCAGGAGTTCAAGACCAGCCTGGACAACACAGTTAGACCTCATTTCTACAAAAACCAAGCAACGTTTCGATGTGACAGCACACGCCTAGAGTCCCAGATACTCGGGAGGCTGAGGTGGGAGGGGTATCACGTGAGCCCAAGAGGGGGAAGCTGCAGTGAGCCATGATTGTGCCACTGTACTTTAGCCTGGGTAGATACTGGAATTTATTCTGAAGACAGAATCAGAGAGGTGAAAAAGTCTTAAAGATAAGGATGCTCAATACATTATTTATAACTATAGGTTCCCAATAGGAATTTAACATCATCAACGTCCAATAGGCAACTTGATAAATTACGGTCTATCTGTACAAAATAACTCTAGAGCCGCTAAATAGCATCTATTTGAAAAACAGGTAAGGATATGACAAAATGCTCACAATATAGTATGTGGAAAAAGCAGGTTACTAAACAGTCCACACAGGACATTCCCTACCTTTTTTTTAAGGATGCGTGTGCATAGAAAATAGAAGAATAAATCCAGAGTTGTTAAAAGTAGTTACTTCTGCTAAGATTACAGGTATATACTATTATACTTTGTATTATTCTACAGATACTGTATTAGTTTTATAATTAAAAATTCCTATTAAAAAGCAGAACAGCTGACAGCAGTTTCTTTGTATACACTTACTCAACAAAAAACACTTGTCCATTCTCATCAGTTTCTTGTTCCCATCCATATGGCAAATCTGAAACACAGGAAAGACAGGTTGACAGGTGCCGGGGCGAAGTGAAGATGGTCCCCAGGTCAGGAAGGGAAGGAGCCCTCCCGGCTCCTCCCCCCAAGCCAGTCCCTCCCACCCACCAGTTGTCACTTCAACTCGACTTGGTCATACGTTCCAATTGTGGGGGCTGCAGAAGGCCCCTGATCCCACCTGGGCTCCACATTTTTGCCTCTTGCTTTGAAGAAAACCTATTTTATTCCTGATCGCTCTATGAACCTTACTGGTTGTGCCAATCAATGGGAATTCTCCCTTGAATGAGCTCACAGAACGTATCTCTATGTAAAGCAGGCACCCAATGCCATTCATACACTGACTTGTGATTCCTCGTACGGTAGTAGAGGGCAGTGTCATTTTTTTTTCATGGGCACATGTTGACTCTTCAACTAGACCCAAAACCTCTTAAGGGCTCGAACCTTCTCATACTTTTTTTCTGAGACAGGGTCGCATGATGTTGTCCAGGCTCATCTCCAATTCCTGGGCACAGGTGATTCTCCCACCTCTGCTGCCCAAAGTGCTGGGACCACAGGCGCAAGCCACCATGCCTGGCCCCTTCTTATACCTCTATTCTGTGCATCACACCCCAGCTCAGAATCACCTAGAAGTCATGATCATCTTTATGAAATCCCAAAATATTTATATATTTACTTCCAAGGTATAGCCAAGAGCAATGTATAAGCAACCACGACTATAGGAAAACATCATAAACTGTGAATCAAAAGCCTCAATTATTTTCACATTTTGTGTTTTTTGTTGTTGTTGTTGCTGATTTTGAGACAGCATCTCGCTCTGTCACCCAGGCTGGCGTGCAGTGGCGTGATCTTGGCTCACTACAACCTCCACCTCCTGGGTTCAAGCACTTCTCGTGCCTCAGCCTCCAAAGTAGCTGGAATGACAGGCACGCACCACCATGCCTGGCTAATTTTCATATTCTCAGAAGAGACAGGGTTTCAACATGCTGACCAGGTTGGTCTCAAACTCCTCCCAATGCGGCAGGATTACAGGCATGAGCCACCATGTCTGGCCATTTTGATACTTTAACACCAGTAAGAAATCATCCTCAGTCTACGCTACGATCTCATCATCGTCTTCTGCCAAATCCGGTAAGCTCCTCAGAGTAAGAGTCTGCTTCTCTTCCAGAGAGCCCTCCCAAAGAGACACAGTAACCTGTCACCTCTCTGCCTGTGACATTTTCCCCATCTACTTAATGCTTTAACCCAATATCCTCTGACAGCAACATACAAACCTCCTGCCACTCGTTTTCTTTTTCCAGTTTTTGGATGTTCCCACTGAGTCTTCTCCTCGGTGTGACTGTTAAGAAAAAAAAATCCGCAGTAATAAGTAAAAATTAACTCTTCTAAAAAGTAATCAATTGTATTAAATTTTTTCTCTCTCAGATAATACTCTTTTTCAAGAGTAGTAAACACAGACATTCAGGGAAGGAATGTACAGAATACAAATGTCACTGTTGGCCTCAGGTCAAATTCCCCAGGTCTGAAGCAGGAGCAGTCCTGTAGAAACTCTCGGCAGCCTGCCTTTAGAAGCCAGGTGTCAGGAGGAAGTGGGGGAAGGAGAAGAGGACTGTGATCGCAGCTACGGGGTCTTTAGGAAGCTGGCTGGATCACTCAAAATATCTAGGGGCATTTGCTTTGTATTTGTTTTAGTTTTATTCCAGGATGTAGTGACAAAATTCCAATACCTAATTTATATAATCTCTTAAAATGTTTATTTATTTGTATTTCTTTGTAAAGAATCAGGGTCTTACTATGTTGCCCAGGCTGGACTGGAACTCCTGGACTCAAATGATCCCCCTACTTCACCCTCTTGAGTGGCTGAGACTAGAAGCATGTGCTACCTTGCCCAGCTAAAATCTTTCTTTTTTTCTTTTACATATATATATATATATATATGTTTTATTGTACTTTAGGTTCTGGGGTACATGTGCAGAACATGCAGGATTGTTGCATAGATACATACACGACAATGTGGTTTGCTGTCTCCGCCCCCCATCACCTATATCTGGCATTTCTCCCCAACTTATCCCTCCCTAACCTCCTTACCCCTGCTGTCCCTCCCCTATTCCCCCCCAACAGACCCCAGTGTGTGATGCTCCCCTCCCTGTGTCCATGTGTTCTCATTGTTCAACACCCATCTACGAGTGAGAACATGCAGTGTTTGATTTTCTGTTCTTGTGTTGGTTTGCTGAGAATGATGGTTTCCAGATTCATCCATGTCCCTACAAAGGACACGAACTCATCGTTTTTTATGGCTGCATAGTATTCCATGGTGTATATGTGCCACATTTTCCTTGTCCAGTCTATCATCGATGGGCATTTGGGTTGGTTCCAAGTCTTTGCTATTGCAAACAGTGCCACAATGAACATACGAGAGTGTATGTGT
>CAUYQU010045995.1:0-20901 GCA_963574635.1 Cheracebus regulus | reverse complement strand
AAAAAATGCTCATCATCACTGGTCATTAGAGAAATGCAAATCAAAACCACATTGAGATACCATCTCACGCCAGTTAGAATAGTGATCATTAAAAAATCTGGAGACAGATGCTAGAGAAAATGTGGGGAAATAGGAACGATTTTACACTGTTGGTGGGAGTGTAAATTAGTTCAACCATTGTGGAAGACAGTGTGGCGATTCCTCAAGGACCTAGAAATAGAAATTCCATTTGACCCAGCAATCCCATTACTGGGTATATATCCAAAGAATTATGAATCATTCTATTATAAAGACACATGCAGGTGCACATTCACTGCAGCACTGTTTACCATAACAATTAGATTTCAAAATGAAGTTCTGGAGGGGACATTCAAGCCATGGCGCCCATCATCTCTCCTCATGACTGGATTATTGCAGTAACTCTCCGGGTTCCCTTCAGCCAGCTGTATTCTCTCTATTCTCTTATCTGCAATGCCGTCACAGTGGTCAGTAAAGAAAATTAACCTGAAAATGTTCTCGCTCTGCTTACAACATCCAAGATGAAATACTAGTTACTAAGCATGACACAGAAGTCTTTAAAACAAATATTTTAAGTTCAGGAGTGCATATGCAGGTTTGTTGTATAGATAAACTTGTGTTATAGGGCTTTGTTGTATAGATTATTTTGTTACCCAGGTACTAAGCCCAGTACCCATTAGTTATTTTTCCTGAACCTCTCTGTCATCCCTACCTACACTCTCTGATAGGCCCCAATGTGAGTTGTCCCCCTCTTTATGTCCATGTGTTCTCATCATTTAGCTCCCACTTATAAGTGAGAACATGCAGTATTTGGTTTTCTGTTCCTGCATTAGTTCCTGCATTAGATGGCATTCAGCTCCATCCATGTTCCCACAATGAACATGATCTCATTCTTTTTAATGACTGCATAGTATTCCATTTTCTTTATCCAGTCTACATTGCAGAGGGAAGAGGGACTTTGGTATGTATAAATGATGGAAAGGAGCTGGAAGAGAGGAAAGAATTAAAGGTATACAAGGAAGGGGGTGTCTAATCAATGCAGCAATGTTCCTAAGAGGGGAATTCAATCCACAATGCAAGAAGGTTAGCTTTATTTGGAGAAGGACACATTGTATGCTGTGTCAGAAGGGAATGGGGAAAATACAGAGGCAGATGCCGGTAAGATGTGGGAGTTGTGCCTTGTATTTTCTCAGTGAAGTAAGAGGCAAGTTGATGTAATTAGATTGAGAAAGAAAAGTTTGAATGATCAGAGATCTGGGAAAAAAAATAAACTGAGGTTTGAAATGAAGGTGTTCCAAAGTAGTGTGCAGGGACTGGTTAGAGTGAGAGGGGAAAAGCATACCATAATTTCAGGAAAACCAGTATATGTAGTAGAGCATGACAGGAGAGAATTAAGGCTGCTACACCACCTGTACCTTTGGTATTCCTTGATTTTAACATCTGCCTCATACAGTCTCCAACAGTACCAGCAACTGTCATAAAGACTCATGTTGAGGCATGGCACCAACTTCCAGAGCATCTAACATCTGCTTTTGTTCATTTGCTACTAGTCTTCAGCTCCCTTTTGAACCAGCACTGTGAAACATTTTAGATACACTGAGAAACAGCAGAGGTTTCATGTTGGGTGAATGTGATTAGTTACCTTTCTCTTAAGTAACAGAAAGAGACTTAAAATAAAACTCTTTGGATTACATTAATGTATCACTAGGTTAAGGCTAACACATCGCTATTTAGGCAGAGAGAAATTTAAATCACCTTAAGTACTTATCACTGTACAGGCAGGCAAGTCTATGTTACTATGGCTTTTAATTCCATGGTAAATTTACATAAGAAATAGTAAGAGTTCCTGAACTTTGTAATTAGTCCTGAGTTGGAATCCTGGCATTGCCACTAACCAGCTGTGAGACTTGGACAAATTAGTCAAATGCAAATGCACCATATGTGAATTTTCTCATCTGTAAAATAGGAGCTTTGAGGCATACCTTGGAGTATTGCACAAAAGACTACAAATAATATATTTTAAATGTTTAGAATAGTGCTCAGTAACAAATATGTCACAATATTGCTATAAAAAAAGGATGAATGTTTATATAAAGGGTTTGTATATTCAGGAAAAAAGAATGTATTTTATTTTTAAGCAAAAACAAACACTGTCTTTATCCTGGAGAGATGAGAATAATGGCAGCTCAGTTGTCATAAAGTAAAAAAAAAAAAAAAAAAAGAATTTTCCCTCTGTTCTTCTGGAAACCACACAAACAACTGGGTTGCTGCTGTTCTAAGGAGACAACTTAGGCTTAATGCGGTGATTAGGCAAAAGAGAATAGACATCAGGATGAGAGTCTTCAGTTGGTAACAGAATCTAACATCATCTTCTATTTTTTTTATGTTTGCTGTAATCATTACATTATTTTCAAGCTTATAGTTCTCTTATGGCGATTCTTATTTTCCATTTAAGATAGTAACTGAGGTTCATTTTTAAAGTGAAAATTTTATAGTAAAAAGTGAATCAGTTAAAAGAGAAATATTAAATGTCAGTGTTTTGCATATAAGGCAAATATCTTGAATATGACAAAGAAATGATTGATATTGAAGAAATACTTGCTTAGTAAAAGAGCAGTCTGCCTACACTTAAATCTCTTCCACCTCTCACCCATTATGGTTTTGCATTCATGAGGGAGTCAGATAGATTCAGTATTTGATAATTCGATGTCAGTGATTCTCAGGAGAGTAGGACAACTCTCCAAAATGCATTTTAGAAAGGTTTAGTGAACATTTTTGTTCAGCCCCAAAATTGGGCATAGTGATCAATATTTTATGTGTGGAAGTCAAGATGCAATGTGTTCTGCATTGCCAGGGACAGCCCCTCACACAAAAAAAATTGGTTTTTACTCCATATAATTTTCAAAGTTTCTACTATGTACTTTTTAACATATGCTTTTAATTATTACACACACACATGCACAGACTATTGTAATATTCATGGTACTAAAATAAAGGTAATTATCCAGGAATATGACCACCATGCAAAATGAGAAAATATTTTGTTATTTTTAGAATGTTACTATGATTTGTTTCCAATTGAGAAAATCACCAACAGTAATGACTTTGTGATATTTGAGTTGCCAAAATAATACACTCGGATACATCTGTGTTTGTAGCTGTCATATTCTGGTGAGCCTATGATCCTGGAAACATCTGACAACGTGATAAGCCTTCTAGTATATTCGGATGTCAGTAATCACAGATAAAATATTCATAATAATAAAAAACATCTGTGTACATTGTAAAATATTTATAATCCGGTAGCATATATTATGTATCAGATTATGGATTTTGTTTTATTAAAACTTTTTACTTTATATACTACATTCAGGTCTTTCTGCTCGCCCTTCTTGAAATTATATGTCTAGCTGGTTATATTATCTGTGAATAATATGGCTAATATTTTCATGATTTTGCAAAAGGGTCTTTAAAAAGTGGAGATATTGGGACAAATAGAGTACCCCGACTGACATTGTTGAGTCCACAGTGCTGGGCTCAAATTCTAATAATTTACACCTGAAGTCCTCTAAGTTTGCATTTAAAGCTTACTTTTCCCATTGCAGATTCAAAAAAAGAAGCATATAAAATTTGACAAATGCAACTTTTATATAAAAGCCAACTTTTTTGTTGCATACCCATTAATGTTACCCCTATGTTACCTTGAGCAGTTTTTAATCTGGGTTCCTATTTATAAGAGGATTATATTAGTGTACTGAGAATTATATCAGACACTGCAATGCACTTAGCAGGGCACCTAGCACATGTAAAGTATTGAAAATATGCTAGCCTTTCTATATACACTGTCATTTTGCAAAGATTGCTATCCCTCTGAGCCTCATCTGTAAGATGGAGATAAAAACTGTTATTTCAGAAGATTTTTAGGAGAATCTACTGATGTAATGTTTGCAAACTAAGCTTTGTGCTTGACATTGATAAGTCTTTAAATGTTAACTCTTTTCATATGTGTTCATCTTAACTCTACTGTCTATAAATCTTATTCCTGAAAGCATAGCCCTCAATATGTTATATTTAGTAACTATAGCCTCTCTAAATTAATCATAGTAGGGAAGAATGACAATTAACAGGTATGCCACTCCAAAGTTGGCTTTTATCTGACAGTTGAATTTTTAGAACCTTGTATGATTTTCTTTTTTTGTGTCTGTAATGGGAAAAGTAAGCTTCAAATATAAAAGCACAGTACAAGACTTCAGGTGTAAACTGTATTTGTTTCAGTTTGCATACGAATTTAAATGGCAGTCCTGATAATATTCATAAGATAAAATGGAAGGAATGTCCATTTCTCCATTCTGGGCTCTTCAGAGCATTCACATTATTTACACACTTCATTGGAGCTCTGGGCATGCTGTAAATTGCAAACATGCTTGTACTGTGAATAGTCTCAAATGTTCAGTGAGCAATACAGTCATTCATATCCCCCTGTCACCCAGCCAGCAATTCACCTGTCTTACACCAGGACTGGTTATAGGTGGTGTAGAGGCTACTCAGACTACACCAGTGCGGATCAAGAACCCCTGGAGCTTAGGAAAGATCCATAGGTCATTTCCTCTAGACTTCCCTTTACTCCTCCTCTGAATTCCCACATATTCCTTATTCTTCAAGGCAAAAGTCATAAAAAGCATAGATTCTAGGTTTATTCAAAAGGTTTGAATCCTTATGCAATCACAAATTAGCTATATAACATTATTCAAACCCTCATCACCTTAATTTCCTTATCTATAAAGTAGGGATCACATACACTTGTTATACATTAGACAATAAGTAAATGAGATAACATAAAATGAGTGCATGACATATCATCTTTTTTTCAAAAAGGCAACTTTTATCCTCCACTGAACATGTTTTTAGTTTTTAATCTATCTTCCAACTAACAATTGCTTTCCATACATGTACCACCAAATGTTAATCTGCATTTAAAGCTGTTGAAGGTGACAATGTTCATTTTTTGTATATGCCCAGCCAGCCCTAAAAGTTTCTAACATATAGGTGAATACAGACAAATGATAGCTTATGGATGTGTGTTTCAGACATATGAGAACACCAAACAATGCATCCAGAAAATTAAATATAGTCAGCTCTCCATATCCTCAGGTCTGCCCGGCCAACTGTGGGACCTGAGCATCTGTGAATTTTGATATGTGATGGTTGGGGGGGCCCAGAACCAATCCTTCATGGATACCAAGGGACAACTACGTTCAAAAGTAGTTTGGTAACCAGAAACATTAGGCATCAGTTTTAATTTATATACAAATTAATAGTTGATTCAAATAGTTATCTACAGTCTTTACTACTTTTGGGCAGAAATTATTATTTTCATCTACTGAAAATACGAGCAGATAATCTGATAGGCCACCAGTCATGAAGCTGGTTAGCGTCTGCATCAGTTAAAACTCTGTCAGTTGTCAGGGGAAGAAAGCCTGATTCAAATCAGCTAAGAAAAAGGGGAGTGGGTGCTCAATTAACCTAAAATGCCCAGGATTAGACCTGGCTTTATATAAGTTATGATTCAGGGTCCAAGCAATGTCACAAAGTTCCACTTTTTCCTCTGATTCCTCTGGGTGGGACACATTATGGGTTCTTCCTGGTGCCTCCTGAAATAGCTTCAGGTTATCAGTATTCCAGCATTTGGTCCAGCACTTCCCAGAGAGTGCTGGCAGTAGTCAGAGAACTGAGTCATGGTGACAGTGAATGGCCTGAGCTGGATCACTTCTCTACCCTTGAACCTGTTTCTGTGGCTGGGAGTACTCTATGCATTGACAGCATACATCAGTCAAGGCTTACACATCTGGGATATGGTGGAGGGATGACAGTTTGGGCAGGGGAGAGGGATAAAGTCAGCCTTGTTTATCTTATGCATGTGGACCAAAAAAGGAGTGACTATCCTCCCAAACAAAATCAGAATGTTGTTCTCAAAAGACTGATAAGGCATGTGATAGGCAAAATAATAAAATTCTACTCCAGTGACAGAATCAAGAGAACACATTCCTTATGAAGGTCTTACAATTGTCCTCTCCTTAAGGTATTATGGGATTATGTTAGAATTCATACACACACACACACACACACACACACAAATACACACACACATGCATATATCATCCATATCTGTGTGTGTGTGTGTATAAGCACATATATATTTTTTCATTTCATTTCATTTCAGTACTATATATATAGTGTTAGTCCATTCTCACATTGCTATAAAGAAATAACTAAGACTTGGTAATTTATAAAGAAAAGAGGTTTAATTCGCTCGTGGCTTTGTAGACTATACAGAAAGCATAGCAGGTTCTGGTTCTGGGGAGGCCTCAAGGAGCTTCCAATATGGTAGAACACAAAGGAGGGGAGTCAGCACCTCACATGGCAGGAGCAGCAGAAAGAGAGAGAAAGGGGAGGTGCCACACACTTTTAAATGACCAGATCTCACAAGAATTTACTATCACAAGAACAGCACCAAGGGAGAAATCTGCCCCCGTGATCAAATCACATCCTACCAGGTCCCACCTCCAACACTTGGGACTATAATTTGACAGGAGATTTGAGCAGGAACACAGATCCAAACCATATTACTACACTCTGGCCCTTCCCAAATTTCATGTCCTTCTCACATAGCAAAATGCAATCATGTATTTCAGCTGTTCTCCAAAGTCTAGGCTCATTTCAGCATTAACTCAAAAGTCCAAAGTCTCATTTGAAATACGGCTAATCCCTTTTGCCTATGAGCTGAAAAATCAAAAGCAAGTTGGTTACTTCCAGGACACAATGAAGGTACAGACATTGGGTAAATACTGTTACTCCAAAAGGGAGAAATGGGCAAGAAAGGAGCTACAGGCCCCACACAGGTCCAAAACCCAGTAGGGCAGTCATTAAATCTTAACGCTCCAAAATGGTCTCGTTTTACTCCATGTCTCATATCCTGAGAACAATGATGCAAAGGAATGGACTCACAAGGCCTTGGGAAGCCCTGCCCTGTGGCTTTACACGGTTCAGCTTCTGTGGCTGCTCTCAAGGTCTGGCATTGAGTACCTATGGCTTTTCCACATGCATGGTGCAAGCTGTCAGTGGCTCTATTATTCTGGGATCTGGAGGATGGTGGTTCTCTTCTCACACCTCCAACAGGGAGTGTCCCAGTGGAGAGTCTGTGGGGGGCTTCCAGCTTCACATTTTTCCTCTTCATTGTCCTAGTAGAGGTTTTTTTTGTGAGGGCTCTGTCCCTGCAACAGGCTTCTACCCGGACATCCAGCTTTTTCATACATCCTCTGAAATCTAGGCAGAGGCTTCCACGCTTCAACTCTGGCATTCTGTGTACTTGCAGGGTTAAAAACACCTGGAAGCACCAAAGTCACTGACTTACACCATCTGAAGCAGTGGTCCAGGCTATACCAAGACCCATTTTAGCCATGGCCAGAACTGGAATGACTGGGATGCAGGAAGAAGTGTATCATGGTTGTTCAGGGCAGAAGGGTTCGGGGCCAAGACCACAAAAGCATTTTTTCTTCCTAGGCTTCTGGGCCTGTGATGGGGGAAGGGCTGCCTCAAAGGTCTCTGAAACGCCTTCAAGGCCCCTTGCCCTTTTTTCTTGGCTATTAGCACTTGGCTCCTCTTTACTTATGCTAATTTCTGCATAAAGAATTCCCCATCTGAAAATTGGATTTTCTTTTCTACCACAGGGCCAGGCCACAAAGTTTTTAAACTTTTATGCTCTGTTTCCCCTTTAAATGTAAATTCCAGTTTTAAATAGTTTCCTTGCTCATGCATATTAGTATAGGCTGTTAGAAACAGCCAGCTTACTTCCTGAATGCTTTGCTTCTTAGAAATTTGTTCCCCTCTCAAGTTCCAAGTTCCACAGATCTCTAGGGCAGGGCCTCATTGTCTCCAAGTTCTTTGCTAAAACATAACACGCATGACCTTTGCTCCAGTTCCCAATAAGTTCTTCATTTCCAAGAGACAGCTTTGCCTTCACTGTCTATATCATTATCAGCATTTTGATCACAACCATTCAACAAGTCTCTAGGAAATTCCAAACTTTCCCTCATCTCCCTGTCTTCTTCTGATCCTTCCACACTCTTCCAACCTCTGCCTGTTACCCCTTCTGAAGTCATTTCCACATTCTCAGATATCTTTATAGCAATGCCATGTTCCTCAATAACAATTTTCTTTATTAATCTTTCCTCATACTGCTCTTAAAAATATCTGAGACTGGGTAATTTATATTTTTAAAAAAGCTTTAATTGGATCATGGTTCCATAGGCTGTACAGGAAGCATAGCAGCTTCTGCTTCTGGGGAGGTCTCTGGGAGCTTCCAATTATGGCAAAAGGCAAAGTGGGGAGCCAGCATTTCACATGGCTTGAACAGGAGGAAAACAGAGAGAGGGGAGGTTCCATACACTTTTAAAGGACCAGATCTCATGAGAACTCATTTATTATCACGAGAACAGCACTAAAAGGCATATTCGCCTCCATGATTCAATCACTTCTCACCAGGACCCACCTTCAACACTGGGGATTACAATTTGACATGAGATTCGGATGGGGACACAGATCTAAACCATGCATGTATGAAGCATGATAAAGTGACTCTCCCAGAATTGCTATTGTGCTGCAACAGTGCCAAGACTGTAGTAAAAGTACAAATAAACTCAGTATACAGGGAGAGAAAATTAATTGTTAACTGAGAAACTGGCTCCAATCTATAGTCTAAAAATGATAATAAAAGATTGATGAATGAGGAGAAGACACTAGTAACTGTTAGGTCAATATTCGTCCTTTCAGAGAAATAAAACTAAAGACTCAAGGTCTTGCCCATTATCACATGGCTCTAGAGTCTATTTTCCCCCAAGTTATATTAACCAGAAACTTACTTATGAACTGTATGTTTTTAGCTTTCTGTAGAGTTAAGTCAATATTATTTGGAATTAAAAGTTACCATAATTAGTTAAATAATTATAATTATTATAAGCAATTAACATAATGTGAAGAGTAGCCATTGTATTGACTTTTAATTTGGATCACTGTAAACAATAATAACCTGAAGAACACCTTTGAACTTTTTATATACCTGTTCTTAAAGACATTGATTGTTATCTTCACTAATAATCCCTAGGTAAGACTGTGTGAGATTCAGGTAACTCCTCTAAGAATTAACTCAAGTCAAAAAGTTAATTTTTCTTGAAAATTTTATTAGAGTTCCTTTTACCAGCAAAAATAATAATAATTCTGCATGATAAAGTTTATATCGAAACTTAAAATTCACTTAAAGTGATTATCCATTTAACAAATATTTATCAAGCACCTAGATATTTTAGGAAATGTAAGCATGGAAGTACAAAAGGGAAAGTCTCTGCTCTAATGGATATTTAATCCTGGTAGAGAGAAAAATTCAAATAAATATACACTACAATATCAAGTAATAATAAGCATATTCAATAAAAGGTATTCTTAGTGAAAGTTTTTGCAATACCCATTTCTTTCCTAGTACCTCACTGATCTCTTAATAAAGTTTTCAGTTTGTCATCATGACGAATCCTTTGAAATAAAGGTTTTTATCTTAAACTGCATTCATTGTTTCTGAAATTAGTTTTAGCCTAAATGTAAGCATTACCTTAACTTGAATCAGATGATTAGATTTGTTCCTGTTGTATTCATTGCAATGGACTCGCATAGAGCTTATACTCAATATTGTTGCTAAGGATTCAAGGAGAGACACAGGAATATGACCAGTTGTAATAAATATGGTAAGTGTTATGCTAACCAGAAGAAATAGGAATTCCAGAGACAAATAAGAGCATTCTAGGTAGGTAGAAACAGCAAACACAAAATATATTATTTCCCTGCCCAGCACATTTAATACATCTGAGTCATGGGGTGGTGAGATAGAAATGATAAGGGAACAGTGGCAGATGAGAAACAAGTGATGAGGCTGAAAAGTGGTTGTAGGGGCCCTATCAGGATGAGCCCAGAATGACATGCTAACAAGCTGGGACTTGATCCTGTAGATCTCATGTCGGCAATAACATCTGTGTGAACAGAAGACTAAAAGAATGGCATTCAGATGATACCAACTCATCACTCAATGTCCTAATCCTTTTTCTAACAACACACAGATGTTTTCATTAGTTTTTTGAATCAATATTAGGTCTTGTTACTTCTCTATCCAATTGCTCCCTATCTTATATGTAGTAAAAACCAAAGTCTTTGAGTAAACCTACAGAGTGTTGCATAACCTGGTCTCTTGGTCCTCCGACCTTGTCTCCTCTACTATTCTCCTTGCTCAATCTACTGCCACACTTACCTTGATTTTTAACATGACAAGTAATTTTCTTCCTTTATGCTTGCCTTTCCTTTTGCCTGGCATGGTCTTTGCCTAGATGCTCACATGGCTTGCTTTTTCCACTCTTCAAGCTATTGCTTGGTGGGATCTACCATGTTCATACTACTGAACTTCTCACTGTTTCTTGTCCCCAATATCCTATTTAATTTTTGGCCATAAAACTGATATCCTCTGGTATATTATATAATTTATTCACTTTCCATGATTATAACCTGTCTCACCACACTAGAATATCAAATTCAGAAGAGCAGGGGAGTTCATCTCTACTGTCCTCTGCTGTAGCCCCAGCAATGCATGGCCCTTGGTAACAGCTCAATAGATATTTGTTGAATGAATGAAAGAATAAGTGAATCTCTCCAACTCCAAATCTTTTACCTGTAGTCACTATTCGAGACTATAGAACCACAGTTCTCTTAATGCACTCTCAAATTACTATTTTACAACCAATTTATTCTGAGGGCAATTTTTCATTATTCACAATTTCTTTTTATGTTTCCACCATTTATGACTAAAAAAACTAAAGAGAAATGAACATGAAGAAAATAGACAAAAGTAATATACATAATTTTTACATGTGCAATTTTCACTTGCATCATTTATCCCTTTTTAATCAGGAAGTGATGATGCATAAAAGCAATCATCAGATCTGAAAGAACTCAAGGTGATCACAAGAATAAAGATACAAATATCCAATGATGCATTTTCCTTATGTTAATTGCTTTCATTGCTTAGACTCTAAAAATCATGCACACGATACTTGATTTGATGGGCCTTCTCCTTCCGTTAGGTTGCATAATGACATTCTTCCAGGAACCCATTTTCCCTATGTTCCCGTTTTTAAATTGCCTATTTTTCTCTTTCTAAAATAATTAAACATAATAATATGTTAATGCTGTTTTTAGTACCTTCCCTTCATTTTTGTTAGCAAGTGTGGGTATCATCATTTTAACTTCCTTCCCAAAAGGTTCCTTTTCTTTTGACTGGTAAATGTTGATGTTACTTCTGGATTGGCTGAGTAAGGGGCTTAGCAAATCCTTTCTCCAGAAACCAACCCTAAAACTGGACAAATTGGACCAAAACAACTGTTTTGGGACTTTGGAAATAGATCAAAGACAGGTATCCACTTGAGAAAAGTTTATTTAAGAATGAACTATCAAAAAAAAAATCTGATAAATTTCGGTTAAAAAAGTGATTTACTTTTTCTGTCTTCTCTTTCTAATTTTTTTCGCCTCACCTTCTGACTTACAAGGTCTCTTTTCCCTGTCTATACTAGCCAGAAAAACATCTTGGAGTGAGGTTTCCTCCTGTGTTTTAGCTACTATAGCCATACAACTTAGAAGCTGGCTTTTTAGGGAAAGTCAAAAATGGACAAAAGCACACTCAAAAACTACCTCAATGTGGATTATCTCTGTACGTTTTGACTGGACTTCATAGATTGTCCATTTTTGCATACTTTTAAGAGTCACCAAGGAAATCAGCAAGATAGCAAAATATGAGATTCCCCACTTGCATACCACCATAGCAACATTTTCAGCCATTCACAAACAAAACAGCCTTTGTGGAAACTTTGGGACTCAGTTAGGAAGTTGTAAAACCCCAGTGGAGCCCAAAACCTAAGAGGGTCATCTTGAGAAGGCAGACCTACACCCTTCGGCAGGGCTAAAGCATTGTCCCGGCTCCAGACCCAGAAATGGTCTCTTATATACTCAGCTACATCCCCATTTGGCCTTTGTTTTGCCATCAGAACTATCCACCAAGGAGCCACGCCCTCACATGCCTCAGGTGACAGTCCTGTTCACCTTGGTCCCAGGTGTGACAATGAAACAGTCCTGAAACTCAACTCCAGATCCTCCCAACTTTGCTCTGAAAGTAGTACTACTCATTTCAAAGCAGCAGGAAGCATATCAAATAAATGCAGAGGGGAAAAAAAGAAGAAAATGTGGGGAAAGATCATACAGGACAGATATAAAACAAAAAAAAAAGATGCTCAGTTTTAACCAAAATATCAATAATTACATGAAGTATAAATAACATGAATATCCTAATTAAAATCAGACATTGATCAATTAGATTAAAACATCATAAGGACCAACTACGTGCTGCCCACAACAAACACAACCAAAAATGAATACACTCATAGGTTAAAAATGAATGAAAAATATTTATCATGCAAATACTAGTCAAAAGTCTGAAGTAGCTATATCAATATAAGACAATGTAGATTTCAGAGCACAGAATATTACCATTTCATAATAATAAAGAAGTTCATTTTATAATGATAAAGGGGTAACTTTATCAAGAGAACCTAACAAACTTAAACTTTTAGCCACTTAACAAAATATGGGTTTCAAAAACATGAAGAATTACAAGAAATAGGCAAATACACACTTACAAATGAATATCATATTACCCCATTTTGCTTATTTTGCTTTGAAATTGCTCTCATTTGTCTAGATTTTCAAGATGTAATCTGAGGTCATTGATTTGAGACCATTCTTTTTATCATATGAAAGCATTTAGTGGTAAAAATTTTCCTCTATGCACTGGCAGCATCCTACAAATTCTGAAATGTTGTGCTGTTATTTTATGAAGTCCACAATGGTATCTGACTTCTATTTTGATTATTTCATTGAGTCATCCTTAGAAAGATGTTATTTACTTTCCAAATATATTGAATTTGAGAATTTTCCAGATATCATTCTGTAATTGATTTAGTTCCATGGTGCCAATTAACATACTTTGTATGATTTCAAAGTATGTTATTTATTGAGATTAGTTTTATAGGATAGGGCATAGTTACATTGGTAAATGTTCCCTGTGCACATGAAAAGTTTGTGAATTCTGCATTGTTGTTTAGAGTTTTCTAAATTGTCAATCAAGTCATGTTAGTTGATAGTGTTTTACAAGTCTTCCAAAGTCTTAGTGATTTGCTATCTACCTGTCATTGATAAATTTAACTTTATATTTAAAATCTATTCAACATAAATTTTTCCAAAGTAATTGAAGAGGAGGAAATACTTTACAACTAATTCTATTTGGTTTTCCTGTAACCAAGATCAGACAAAGACACTATAAATAAATAAAAGGCCAGATTAATAACTCTTATGAATGTCAATGGAATAATTTATAACAAAATTTTAGCAAAGATATAGAAAAATTATAATGTTATGACCCAGTAGCTTATTCTAAAAATGAAAGTTTGATTTAACAGTAAAAAACTAACAAATGTATTTCAGTATCTCAACAGAATAAAGAGAGAGCTGTATGATCATCTCCATAGTTGCATAAAAACTCTTTGAGAAAATACAACATCTATCTCTGATTTTAAACAAAGCATTCAGCAAATAAAGGAAAACAAAATTCCTCAAACATCGTAGATAAAGATGTAAAAATTGAACACTTTTTTCCAAAGATGAGGAGAAAGGCAAGGATGCTCCTGCGAGTCCCTTCTATTCAACATTGTACTTGATGTTCTAGTCATTGTAAAAATGCATGGAAAGAAATTGCAGATATACAGATTCCAAAAAAAGAACTAAAGCTCTTTGTTCCCAGACAACATGATAACATATATAAAACATTTAATAGTATCTATAAAATTATCTACTAAAATGAGTAAGTGAGTTTAACAAAGCTGAAGAATAAAAGCAAAATATAAATAATTGTAACTTTGTATATTATCAATGAGCAATCAGAAATTTAAATTTAGAAAGCAATTGTTTTGCACTGTACTCCAGTTTGTGAATTTGTTTCCCACAGGATCATGAGCTAAAAATTCTGGTACTTCTATATATTTATAACAGAATTGAACAATTAATTAAACAGGTGGCAAAAATTGGTTTATCAGTGTTACAGTATAAGTTTATAGATAAGGAGTGGAGGCTAGAATAGCCCATATGGTAATGCATTAGAATTGGTGACATCAGTATTAGCTCATATTTAATTTAATTAATATTGATGATTACATATAAGAATATAGATATTCATATAGGTGCAAGTTAGAATATACACATATATTACTAATTTCTTACTCTGTCACTTGAGAGGATCCAGAAATAATAACACCTGGTAGCAGCAACCGTACACGGCATGCAGAATTTGGATTCTAATACCATTCTCAAATGAAAGGAACTCAGTCTTTTTGGAGAAATGGCTAATTCTAGAACAGGGCAGAAAATATATGAGATTTGGAATATCTTGTGGTACTAGAATAAAACAAGCCACTTGAAAATAAAACAACACTCAGTACACTGATGGGGTATGACAAAGAGACACTAACTGAAAGTGCTCTTAGGGGCCAAAGATGGGATAATCTGAGCAACAAATAAACACATGGTATATAATATAATATAATACAGTATATGTAATACAAAGTAGTATCAGATTATAAACCAAAGAATAAAATAAATATCCATTAGTCCACGCTGATATAACTTAATAATTAATAAATTAATTAATGAATTACAAAAGATACATCTCTCATGCAGAATAATTATAAATAATTTACATAGCTATTTCACCTTAAGGAGGTGGAGCATTCCCATTTATTAATGTGGGCTATCCATAGGAAATCACTTTTAAAGAGTACAGTATTTATAAAGTAAAAAAAGAAGAACTTTATCAAGGATTGCAATAGAATGATGTTTTACAAAATACCTGACCACTATACCTCAAAACTGTCAGTTTTATCAAAAATTAAAAAAAAGTAATAGAAACTGTCACAACCAAGAGGAGCCTAAGAAGATATAATGTGTACATATAATGAGATATACTGCCTGAGAACCTAGAACAGAAAGAATACATTAGACGAAAATGAAGTATATTAGTCTGTTTTCACACCACTATAAAGATATTACTTGAGACTAAGTGATTTACTAACAATAGGGGTTAATTGACTTACAGTTTTGTAGGCTAAGAGGCCTCAGAAAACTTATAATCATGGTGGAAAATGAAGGAGAATTTTACAGTTCTGTAACAATTTGACATGCTTTGAAATAAATCTAAAAATGAAGTGGAAAACTGTACACTGAAAACTACAAAACATCACTGAGAGAATTAAAGACGTCTTAAATGAAGAGATACACTGTGTTCATGTGTTGGCAGACTCAGTAGTGTTAAGACATCAAATGTTCATAATTAATCCACAGATCTAATAGAATCTCAATCAAAATTCCAGAAAGCTTTTTTTTTTTAATTGACAAACTGATTCTAAACACCGTATGATAATGGAAAGGACTTAGTAAAGCCTAGGCATCCTTGAAAAGAAGAACAAAAGTTGGAGGACAAATATTACCTGATTTCAAATTGCAGAGCCACAGTAATCACATCAAGACAGACACATTTATCATAGTAGAAAATAGAAGATATAAAAATAAACCCACATATATATGCACAACTGATTTTCAACAAAGATGCAGATGCAATTCAGTAGAGGAAGGATAGCTTTCTTAGTAAGTGGCACCCAAACAACTAGATATTCATATGGAAAAAAATCAACTTTGAACCAAATTTTGCACTGTCCATGAAAAATAACTCAAGATAGATCATAAACCTCAATGTAAAACCTAAATCTATAAAATTGCCAGAGGAAAACATAAAAGAAAAATATCTCACCTTGAAAACTATGGCTGATAAATGTTTTTAATTATAAATTGACCTTTATAAAATTGAAATCTTCTGTTCTTACATCTTATTGCCCAGAACTTAGTTATAAGGTCTCACAAAGCTGCAGGAGAGTTTAGATAACACAGTTGCAATTCTGGGATGCCATGTGCCCAAATAATAATTCTATTATAATGGAAAAAGAGATGAATGGAGAAAGGGCACAACTCTTGGTCTCTGTCATGAATACTAAAGACAAGTTAAATATAAGGAAGTCAACAAAGTTATGTTTCTTCCGTATTAGTGCTACAATGCTTTGGCTGAAATATTTATGTATTCTTTCTATTATTTAAAAGTTAACTGTACATGATATATTTAAAAATAAAACTGAAAAAAAGGCAAAACAAAAAGCAAAAATCCTCCTATAATACTGTCCCATCCTAAGAGAATTTGCCTCTTTTACCATGTAACTTGAATACTATTGTTGATGTCACCTGTCCTCCCAGACTTGCAGTGCCATTCCATAGTTAGGCCTGCATAGGAGCTGGCACAACGTATTTGTTTCACAGTTTTCTAGTAAAAGCGTTAACAAATGAATGAAAATCTGAATGTCCACAAAGTAAATGACTGCTAAGAATAAAATAATGCTTCAACTTGTTTTAGGCATCTAATCCATGACAATCATTGTATATAGCAACTCATTATAACCACACTCAACAAATCTTTAGTCACTCTATTATCCTATTTTAAAGATGAGAAAACAGAGGTTTAGAAACCTTTAGTTACTTGTGCAAGTTAGCTATGCTATTGAAAAACACTGGTCAGATGTTACTTAAGCAACACTGGATGAACATGCCTAAGTACTAAGTAAGTGAACTTTAAAGTAAGAAAAGAGGACTGCACTATGTGCAGGAAAATAAAGCAAAGAGGTCTGCACTGTGTATGCTATCTCTATGACCATTTGCTTTGTCTGCTACATATGACTTAGCCTATAGGTGGCATAACCACCCTGGATAACAAGGAGCCTGCTTTCATCCACCGCAAAAATGCCCAACCCTGTGTTCCCCATCACTCACATTGTTTATTGCATCAAGATTTTATAGATAAGTGTCACTTACGTTCTCTTTCACAAATTTTGGGACCTTGTGCAGATGGTACTTTTAACAACTGAGAAAGCAGAAGCATGTCTCAAATTTTGCATAGAGGATATTTTCCCATTACGAGACAGAGAGAGAGAGAGAGAGAGAGATGGTAAGAAAAAACTTGGGAATAGTGCAATGGCAACAACTAGTCTGATTATATGTAAAGAAACAAACACATGCACTCTTATTCTATCTGAGGTTAAGACAACAGAACCCTTTATCTCAGGCCAGAGAAAAGAAACAATAAATAAGGTAATGTATTGTGCATCTGTTGCCCTTGATAAAAGGCACCATTGTGACATTTATAAAGAGTTCTTTATTTTTGTATTACCTTGGGAAGAGGGAAGGAAATGTCTCTGGTTTCTTTTCTTTTCTTAAATGCATTTATACAAGGTACCACTGAGGTGTGGAGGACAAGGATTTAGTAAACCCCAGGACTCTACCTTTGACTAAGTCTGTTGTGATTCTTGGGATTGTTACATCAGATTTTCTTAAAGAGTATCTGGATTGGTGCATGCAACATTTGGTTAATTGAATAGGAATCATATTATCAGTAAGATGAATAGGATATGTTTGATTCTGAGGAGCACTAGGACACAGAGAGAGCCCTTTCACACAGTCAGAGGAGGAGGAATAGATCCCAGGCTCTGGGTTCATCAGTGACCACAAACAACTCAACTTCCATCAGCCTTGATTGACCCACAGTCCAGTTAGCAGAACCCTTGGAAATCAGTTTCAGTTTTTAGAATTCCCTGAAAATTTTGGATTATTAAACTTGAAATAACTTCATATGTATTTTATCCCTTAAAGATACTTTTACCACCTATTAAGCCCTTACAGCAGGCCAGGTATTAGGCTAAATACATATATAGCCTCATTCAACCTTTATAAGTGCTCTGAGAGGTAGGTGTTAGAAGTCCTTCATATAATTGAGGAAGAGATCTAGACTCTGAGCAGTAAGTAATTGGTCCAGAGCCACACAGCAAAAACAATTGGTAGACCTTAGATTTGGATCCAGATAATGTGAGTGAACATGAAATGAGTAAATAGGAGAGCCACACAAACAGCTGTGCGGAACCACAGTAGGAGGACTGACAATGTCCTGTGGAGTGTGTCTTGATATGTGTAAGTCTAGGCCAGTATTTCTCAAACTGCCCTCATTCATAAGCCTACTTCACAATTCTCGCTAGATCTTTCAGATAACTGGCTACCTTGATGGTTCTGACAATCTGCTTTGGTGTCTTGAGATGGCATTTTCCTGGTCATAAGCATTGTTAGCTGTAAAATTACAGTTTGGAGATACCAGTTATATTTTAAAGTAGTAAGATAAAGAGAATTATTTTAAAACACATTAAACACAGACCCATCAAAAAAATTCTGTCCTTCTAAAGTTGTTTTGAATATAAGCTTTGTACTTTGGGAAGTTCCAGACTTGCTAATACTGAGCCTTCAATAAAGTTGTCAAAGTGTATTAAATGTGTTTTTTCCTCACCGTGAAAGACTTTATACCCAAATAGAGAGTTATTCTGCCTGCTCCAAATTACACTCCCTCCCCTCAAACACTCTGTAACAGAAACAGCAGTAGATAGAAAGCAGTTAGGTGCTAAGGTTATAGAGGGACAGGTCCATCAAGAATTTGACCTAGGGAACAGGAAGCTCTTTCCCAGTTACCTTGCAATTGAGGAGTCATACACTTGCTGAGTTACTGCGAACAGTGACATTCCAGTGACAAAGCCAATTAAAGATGAGCCTTGCCCAAGTGCACAAGTGAAGACAAAGGTTAAGTGTATCCTTGAAAAAGTGTCATTCAAGAATAGACCAGCAAGAGCAGAGAGAGTAAAAGACAAAGAGCTGATTCAGCTTCACCTGGAGAAAATCAAGGTGGCTTCCTCCTTGAGAAGCTTAGAGAGACCAACCCTCTGCCTTGGGTTTCTGCTAATTCTTTAAGGAGGAGTAGCTAAGCTTACATCAGATCCTCCAGTGGAACTTTAGCAAATTTGGAATATATATTTGCATACATGAACAAAATAGAAAGATATATTGAGACTTCATCTCAGAATGTGTATGACATATCCTTATTTTAATCTTTATAAAATCCGAGTTTGAAGAAACCCTCTAGGCATTGTAGACAGATATGTGAAATGGAATAAAATGTAACCTTGTAAATTTCGTTGCAGTGTCCAGAATGACAAATCTCTTAAGAATTTCCCTGATATTAAAGAATACAACTCATTTCTCACTAAACTTACCACACACTGCCCAGAGTAGAAAGTATCAAATATATGAGAATCATTTAAATGAAAGAAAAAAGGAAAATTAAAAAATGAAATTTTATTAAGACTTTTTTGTATCAATTGAGAAAAACAAAATCAGAGAGTACTAGTTACAAAGTCAGGCTTGGGAGTCTGCCCTGGTTTGCTTCTGATGCAACCACAAGTTTACTTACTAACTGATCTTTGGCTAGTTACTTAACATCTCAAAACCTCAATTTACATGAAAATGTGGTACAATTATACCATCAAACCTCATAGAGTTACAGTGAATTTTAAATGAGATGACAAATTTTTAGTAGAATGCCTGAAAAAAAGCAATCATCCATTAAAATAAGATACATTTCCTTTGGGAGGCCGAGGCGGGTGGATCACGAGGTTGAGAGATCGAGACCATCCTGGCCAACATGGTGAAACCTCGTCTCTACTAAAAATACAAAAAAATTAGCTGGGTGTGGTGGCACATGCCTGTAGTCCCAGCTACTAGGGAGGCTGAGGCAGCAGAATTGCTTGAACCCGGGAGGCGGAGGTTGCAGTGAGCCGAGGTCGTGCCACTGCACTCCAGCCTGGCGCCTGGTGACGGAGTGAGACTCTGTCTCAAAATAATAATAATAATAAGATAAATTTCATTAATACTTAGTTTATTGAGAGTTTTTAGCATGAAGGGGTGCTGAATTTTATCAAAGGCCTTTTCTGCATCTATTGAGATAATCATGTGGTTTTTGTCATTGGTTCTGTTTATGTGATGGATTACATTTATTGATTTGCATATGTTGAACCAGCCTTGCATCCCAGGGATAAAGCCTACTTGATCGTGGTGGATAAGCTTTTTCATGTGCTGCTGGATTTGGTTTGCTAGTATTTTGTTGAGAATTTTCACATCAATGTTCATCAGGGATATTGGCCTGAAATTTTCTTTTTTTGTTGTGTCTCTGCCTTGCTATCAGGATGATGCTTGCCTCATAAAATGAGTTAGGAGGAGTTCCTCTTTTTCTATTGTTTGGCATAGTTTTAGAAGGAATGGTTACAGCTCCTCTTTGTTTCTCTGGTAGAATTCAGCTGTGAATCAGTCTGGTCCTGGGCTTTTAGTTACTGCCTCAATTTCAGAACTTGTTATTGGTCTCTTCAGGGATTTAGCTTCTTCCTAGTTTAGTCTTGGGAGGGTGTATGTGTTCAGGAATTGATCCATTTCTTCTAGATGTTCTAGTATTTTTTGCGTAGAGGTGTTTATAGTATTCTCCGAGGGTAGTTTGTATTTCTGTGGGATCAGTGGTAATTTTCCCTTTATCATTTTTTATTGTATCTATTTGATTCTTCTCTCTTTTCTTCTTTCTAAGTCTGGCTAGTGGTCTATCTACTTTGGAGGCATCATGCTACCTTACTTAAAAGTATAGTACAAGGATATGGTAACCAAAACAGCATGGCACTGGTAGCAAAATAGATATATAGACCATTGGAACAGAACAGAGGCCTCAGAAATAACGCC
>CAUYQU010045990.1:0-17262 GCA_963574635.1 Cheracebus regulus | reverse complement strand
CTTTATTTATGAGTTTCCGGTGTGCTGCTGCCTTTTTTTTTTTTCTTTTCAGGGCTGCCCTGCCCAGCAAGGAGGCAGCCCAGTCCCTGTCTGCCTGCAGAGGCTTTGCTGAGCTGCTGTGGGCTCCACCCAGCTGCCGTGTGAACTTCCTAGCAGTCCTGTTTATATGGGTGTAATTAGACCTGCCTGGGCAATAGTGGCCTGCCTCTGTAATGGCGGGTTACCTCCGCAATGGCGGGTTGCCTTGGCAACAGCAGGCTGCCTCCGCAATGGCGGACTTCCTCTGTCATGGTGGAGTGCCCCGTAATGGTGGACACGCCTCCCCCACAGAACTGGACCGTCCCAGGTTCAGCTGCGCCCGCTGTGAAACTCTTAACCAAGAGCGTTTCCAATTGCTGTTTTAGCCGCGCCTGCCTGATCTCCTGGCTCGCTGTCTCAGAGCCTATTGTTTTTTTAGTTGAATGGTCGACTCCCAGGTGTTCCAGTCGCCTGTTGAAAAGGCGCCAGGATCTGTGTGATTTCTCCTGCGGGGACACACTGCGCAGGCTGAAACAGCGGCGCTGAGATTCGTAGCACTTTTTTGCCTGGGGATCTCCTGGGCTGGCTCCCTTATTCAGTCCCCTTTTTAATCTGTCTTCCCGTAGCTCCACTCGCCAGTTAAAAGGGCACACAGACCAGTGGATTTTGTACGGAGACCCGCCATGCCGCAGCGCCGGCAAAGCAGCCGCGCTGGCCAAAGCAGCCGCGCCGGCCGAAACAGCAGCGCCGGCCAAAACAGCCGCACTGGCGACCCGTGGGGCTGCTCCGCCTGGGAGTCTCCTTGTCTGGGGGTAATAAAAATCCGTCTGGAAATGCGGTGTCCACTCACCCTCTGCACTTTCACTGGGAGCTGCAATCCTGAGCTGCTCCTAATCCGCCATCTTGGATCTCTCTCTCCATAAGTTTCTTGATTGTTTAAATGTAGTATCCATTTATTTACCAGGTTGACCTTAATAAGCAGTAATTAAATTTTTTGAATATTTATCCCTAATTGTGCCCATTCTCTGGTGAGGAAATCAGGGTTCCCGAAGATGATAGAAAACCTTCACTATTGGAGCTAACAAGTGGCTTACTTGGAATGAAACCACTGGTCTTCTATACCTTATTTAGCACCATTTTATCTCTACTCTGCAGCTTCCGTGGACTTGGGCACAGTTCTGTTTAGGAATTGGAGAATCTGGGTTAAGATCCTGTGTCTCTTTGACTCCTGGTCTTGTGCTGGATTCTATACAGCTAGTCCTCCTTTATATGCAATCAATCCCTTGATTGGTGACCCCTATTTACAAGAAAATACCCCTGGATTATTTCTTTCTGCTTTTATATCTGTCAATGTCCAGACAGGAAAATGGAAACTGTTGTATATATTTCAAGCAAAGGGAGATTTAGTGCAGGTCTCAGAGCTCCATGGCAGAGCAGGGAGACAGAGATGTTAACCAGAGGTCAGGAAGCTTCATGATTCTCCTTGCTGGTGTGGGTCTGCTGGAGGCACTGCCATTGCCACACTTCTGGAAGCATTTGCTGTTGCTCTCGCTGCTTATAGCACCTTCAAATACAGAAGAAAAATACTCCTCTTTCTCCCCTCATCTCCCAAATTTCCATCTTGAGTCTCTTATTTGGAAAACATAACCAGAAGCCAGTGGGAAAGAAAGTCTGAAAAACATAGTTTTCAGGCTTCTGGCTCTCACTAGTTGATATACGTGCATAAAAGCTGTGGCAAATAACAGATATAGCTTCCCCACCATATAAGCTTGAGTTCTTCGGAAACACTGCTGTGGAGCCTGATTCACCCGGCTTTAGAAACCTGAGGGTGCAGATGTGAGTGCATTAATATAAGTATCTGAATCTCAATCTGCTTGGCTGCAGGAAGCTCAGTCTTTTGTGCAGTTTACCTTGCCCACCTGTTTTGGAGAATTTGTTGATTACTGAAAGGGGTGCTCCTAAGGGTCCTGACTTTGTTTTGCTTGCCAAGCTGAACCTCTGCAGCTTCCAGCTTTATCAGTTCCACTGAGGCGTACTTTGAATTGCAGCCTGCTAAATGAGCAGTCTGTAGGCCTCAAAGCTTGCCCCTGGATTTTGGTAAAGCAGAAGCTCCTTGATAATGAAAATCCACATCATTTCACATGTGAAATGAGAAGAATATGTCTTCCGTGTCATACTTGATCAAAGTGGCTCCCATACTAAAATTGCTTGAGATAGAAGTATTTCAGATACAAGTATTGTAGCATTTCAAATTCTCAGACCTAATCTTCTTCCCTGGAACACACAGAGGGTTGGGTTATGATGAATTTTGGTATCAACAGTTACATGTTCTCAGAATTATTATTGACCTGCATCGTTCTGGGTCTGTTGCTCAGTCAACCCTGGTGTATCTGGCTTCTTTTCTTATGACACCTTGTTATTCCTCCCTGCAGTTTGCTTCTTTTATTACCAATTTTTATTTAAATGTCACATTTTAATGAGATTTTTTAGATAGTTTCTTAGGACCTGTGCAAATCAGTGGATGCAAATAGCTTGGCAGGGGTAGAAGTATTGCCTAATTAAAAAAGAAAAAAAAAATGACAAGATCTTTGTGACTTTCAGCTCAAGCCCAGTCAGAATTTCCTCTGTACCTAACAGATTACAGCATGGTCTAGATGGAAGAGTCACCTGGTTTCCTGTAAGGCTTGTCTTTTTGTCCCATTTTGCAAGCACAGGAGAAATGTGATTGATGTTGTGAATTATTTACAATTTCTTAGAAGCTCTTTTCCATAAGCCTTGCCTATGACTGATAGCTTCTTGCCGTCCTACAAAGCACAGTACACAAAAGAAATAAAAAGAGTTTTAGAGAGGTTAAGTGATTTTTCCTCTGCTTATGCAGCTAATAAGTAATTAACCTGAGATTAAAATCCAAGTCTTTGCTTTCAAAATCACTGCCTTTTTCAGATTATCTCCCAGCTCCCCAAAGACAAACTATCTCCTAAGGTATATATAATTTAGATTAAAATGTTACTCAACCGTGACTAAATCTGTGAAAATGGATTTGGACAATAAAAGGAAAATATTAAATCACTGTTGTTTGATGCCTTGAATGTTTGAAAGGAAGAACTCACTCTAGCTTAAATATCTCTCCAAATGTGTAAACTGTGTGATCTCACTGATAGTGTATGAGCAACTGAGGCAGAGAAGAATCATTATTTTGCCCAAAGTCACATTTCTAGAAAGAGGCAAAGCTAGTATTTTCACCTAAATTTGTGTGATGTCACAGAGCCTATCCTTTGAACTTCAATAGTTTGCTTTTCTAAAGATTTATCTGTGGCAGAAGGTCTACCATTTGACATTTTAGACTTAGGTTCTCAAACTGAAGGCCTAGCAGATAGGTTCATTTGGACTGTCCAGGGTTTTAAAAATTGATTAAAATCCTTTTAGGGAAGCTGGGCACTCTCTAATTTACCAGAGTCATAACTGTGAGTCTCTGTTGTCTGAAAGGAAACCATCTTGAACTACCGCATTACGTTTCAGAGCCACAGAGTACAGTTGTTCAGTGTGCAATCTGCCTGCCTGTCTTGCCCTGGAGGGCTTTTCACCTCATCACTTCCATGTTGAAAACAGTAGTAAGAATTATCCTCAGCTTTGTAGAACCATATTATGACATTTAGTACCTGCTATTTTCTCCCTGGAATTCTGTTTTATTACCATTTAGCAAATAGGGTTGTGTTGAATTTCAGACATTTTTTCAATTGGAACAGATTTCTAAATAAATACCTGCTAAATGATTACCATTTTATCAGTCAGGTAATAATGTTCAGGCAATGTTCTTATTTGCATTTCTAAAGAATGTAAGAAGAATACTTTTTTCCCCTTTTCTACCCACTCACTCTTTAGCTTATGACTTCATTTAATTTCAAAAGGTTTTATACAACATACTTATCTTTGAATATTCAATATTATTATACCTTTGTGCACATCAGATATAGAAGCATATTTATTTTAAGCTTTCTCTATCAATAGTGTAACTGACATTTCTAGCCTCATCTTATCTCAAATGCCACCATTGTTCATTATATGTAATTATTGCAGTTCAAATCCTCAAAAGATGAATTCCAGAAAATATGTATGTGCAAATAGATACATTAGAGTCCTTTTTTAAATGTTAAAAAAAAAATCGGCAAACTTCTTAGCATTCAAAAAATGTTAGTAATAGAATAGAGGTATTGTAGAAAACTAAATATGAAAGTTCAGAAATATGATCTATCAGTCTGCACAGAAGACAGAAAAGTGCTGTCAGGCATGTAGGAAGCATGATGGAGACTGAATGCAAGTAAGGTTACAGGGTTGACAGGAGGAGGGGCCTGAGGAAACCGTGACAGTAGTTTAGGGGACGTAGGATAAGGACTAGAAGGAAGAAGAAGGGAGTGAGGTAAAGGAAAGGACACAGATCCTAGAGAAATTTATGAAGTAGCATTTATGGTAGATTATGATGAATTGCATGAGGAGGAAGAGGAAGATATTTCTAAAGTGACCTTGGAGAAGAAGTGTGGCGCATACGGAACGAGGACTTAGTTTGGTGTTGATTGAGTTGGAGAAAACTGGGAGGTTCAGGTAAAACATGTCTATAGAAAGTTGGCTAACTTAGTGTGGCTTTCAGTTGGGAAATATTTTGGGGAGGATTCTAATTACATCTGCTATATGCTCAATTAAATAGAAAAGAAACTGACTCCAAAAAGGCTAATGATCTAGAGCAGTAAAAGATAAACCTCTCTCCAAATATTAATATCCAGAAAATTACCTTTATGTGGAACGTCTGCCTTCTTCCAACTGAAGGGATCATTTTATTCTTTCATTTGCAAGGACTACAAACATTTTGCATAATTAGGAAGTGTGCAAAAGTTAAAACGACCTTTCTGATCTGAACTCAGAAAGCTTATGAGAGAAAATCACCTGTTGTGTATTCATTGGTAACATGGGAAATACTGTTTTCTTTGTGCTTTTACTCCTAGTCAATCTGATTGTGAGAACTGAGTCTAACATTTTTAATAGTAAATACATTCTTTATGACTCATGAGGGTTACAGTGTAAGAAATGTGTAAATATTTGGAAAATTAATAGTGCATTGAGTTAGTGTGAGTTTTAGACAAGCTAAGATAATTAAGAGTTTCAACTAATTTAATACTTTAGTAGAGGATAAGATAAAATCCCCTCCCTATAAGGGAATGTTTTGATGGCTTGTCTTGGAGTTGAACTGAATTTTATCATTGCACCACTGGCAGAAGCTTTGCAAAACAAATTGAGTCATGCCATGGAGTCCTGAGAATCAGAAAAGTTGTGACTGATTTCTATTTCTAACTTTAAATACGTTATTTTCTATGGTTGCATTACTGATGGTCTAGAATCACCCAGATTGACACCTCCAGCTGAGGGCAAGGTGTATCAGCCAACCAGTCTTCCATGACTCAGCGACTCAGACCACTTCTCTGGACAGTCAAGCTTGAGAGTTGTGACTTTCTACACTAGTGAGAGAGAAATTGGCTATGAGTAGAGACTGGTCTTGGAATTCATGAAGTACATTTGTGTCAACGAAATCAGAAAAGAGAAGCGTTCAATCCACTTCAAAAAGAAAACTTTACTTCCAAGAATCTCTTTTTTTGGGGGAGGGGGTGGGGAACATTGATACTGCTAATTAAGAGTGGGGAAGTTGAAAAGTATTTAAAATATCTCATCTAGTCAAAAATTCCTAAGCTGTTATTCATGTATTTTTTAAAGCTATAAATCATAGTTGATTAATTTTGACATGCTTCTATCCAATTACGTTGAACCGATGAGGTTTTACTCTGAAAATAATAACTAGTACCCTTTTTATACCAGCTTAATTTTAGCAGTGTTTTATTTGGAATTATGTAACCTCGACTCTGCCACCCTCTCTCTACCCTTCTTGTCATTGCTGTCTTAAGACTGCCATCTCTTTTCTGCATGATTGGCATCATCTCCAAACTCCTTTTGACTGTAGTCCTCCCTACCTCCAATTCATTTTTTGACCAGATGACTGGCCATCTTTCTACAGCCTAAGTCCTAGCCTTTCTTTCACCCCCTATTTCTTTTGTCAGTTTCCTACTCGCACCTCAAGTATGAAGTCAGTATGAAGTCAGTTATCATCTCCTGACCTCTCCTCTATGCTCCCAGACTCTCTCTACAAATTGCTGTTATCAGTGATTTATAATTGTCATCATTGCTTGTAATTGTTTGTTTAACATGCCTACCTCCTCTGCTGACTTCACATGCCTGATATTTAGTCTGACATCTTATAATGTTGGAAGAATTTCACTAAAATTGAAAATGTCTTTGTTTTATTTTTTAACTTTTTAGGCAATATCTCCACATCATTAAAGGGCCATGATAGAAAGTTTTGTGCCCAGTGGATATTAATAACCATCACCCCTTCCACCTTATCCCCCTAAAACTTTCCCTACAACACACTGAATTTCACCTGCAGCCTGGAATCTGAGGCTATAGGATTTGGAGAAGAGATGGAAGGGTGAAAAGAACACAAGTTCTCTGTTTGAAGTTGAAAAGGCTTCTCCTGTGGTGCTGTTTGCAGATTTCATGGCAGGGGATCACTAACGACAGGGACAACATGCCCTTTATTTTGTAATCCTTAGGTGGGATTTATTCCTTTGCTCAGGTTGTCACCCTCACCACCATCCCTGCTGCTACTAGCTAACAGGCACTGAATGCTTAATGAGTATAAGTGCTGTGCACAACTCTTCACAAGTATTTTCTTGTGCACTCAATATAACCAGTCTATGAAGGAGTGCTCTTATTATCTGCATTTCATATTAACATTTCTGCAGAAAAGTTAATTCGCTTGCCCAAATTTATACAACTAATAATAAGGGATAGAGCCAACCAGACAAACCTGGGAGGTCTGATTGCAGAGCTCAGATCCCCGACCACCACATTACAGCTATTTGTAGAATTTGCAGATACTGGTATTATCACACCAGTTCCTAAGACCAGCATTACTCCTCTTACCTCTACCAGTGCTACTACTGCTACAGCTGTTACTGTTCATTTTATTTCTACTGTCTCTACTACCATAACCATAAACTCCTAAGACTTTCGTTGTTCCAAGGGCTTTACAGACCGTACCTTGTGTCACTGGGTCAGCAACACAAATAGTCCACTCTAAGAAGGAATGTCTGTATCATCCCAGACAGGTGAGGCCATGTGCTCTGTGATTCAGGACACCCTCCAAGAAAATTGGGGAGGGGTAAATGCCCTTTCAATAACCTTTCTATTTCTCTTTGACTGACTCATTCTCTAGTAATTCTTTCTCATCTCTAATCAGAAATCCTTCAGCTGCTGTTACCTCTTTTATTTATTTTATTTCATTTTTTTGCCATCCTCAGAGGTGACTGACATCAGCTGAGGACCTAGAATGTTAGCACAGGAACACTCCTAAAGAGGGTTTAACTCCCTGCCATGTATCAGAATTCCATGCCCACTGCAGAATCCTAGAAAACAGCAACCCTGCTTGGGCTTGAAAATTCCAGTCCTCTTTTTAAGCATGTCCAGGTAATTGGTTAAATTTGACTTAGCAGTTACCTAAACCCAGATTATTACATGTATCAGTGAAGAAAAGCAAAAACAGTGAGATTGTGTCGAATTATGCAATATTTTAATAGTCAGGTCTGACAACAGGTTTTGTTTTACGGGATGTTAAGCTCATCCTCTGCTCCTTTGCTCCTCTCATTTTTCTGTGCTGTTGTTAAACATCCTAGTATTTCATTTGTCCAGTTGCTGTCCCCTTCTCTTGTCTCTTCCCACAGAGCAGGTATTGTCTGTCTCTGTGGAGAGGTCTTGATTACTGATTTTCCTCACTGGGCTTGCTAAGATTTCCTTAAGACAAGTTCAAATGGCCAGATTTTCCTGCCTAACTGAAAGCCCCTGGGGGCAAGGAGCTTGGTTCCATTTCAGCCTCTGAACATTTTCTGAGTGGGTAACTCTGGTTTAGGAATGGCTGGTGCCTTTTCTGTTCTGTTGCCTTTTCTCATTCCCTCCTGTCTTTTGCGCCTCTTCCTCCCCTGCATTGCATTCCGCTTGCCTTGTCTTCCCTGTTCCTCTTTCTCTCTTGAATTTCCACTCTGCTCAACACTCCTGTTCTCATTCACACTCAAAATTTATATTTTTCTGCCTCTTTTTCCTCAACATCTCTATTCCCCACAGTTTCCTCCCTCACTTAGTTCATTGGACACACATTTCCCTTTTGCTTTACAAATAGATTTTTAGGAGTACTTGCATATATATTTATGAAATGACAAATATTCACCAACTATCAATAATATGTATGGCTGTTTGCAGTTAAAAAGGAGTATGAGATAACAATTCTGGCTGGTGATAAAACCTTACATAAATGATTTATATAGTACTTCAAAGTTGCAATGTGCTTTCACATACATTGTTATCTAAGTCTCACAATATGCAGTAAAATAAGGGCAAGTATCATTAACCCAACTTATAGATAAGGAAAATGAAAATTTGAGAGGTATGAAAGATATTTTCTTTTGCACTTAAAGACATGCTGCTAGTAAATAACAGACTAAGTTTTGAGTCCAAATGTTTTGCTTGAGTTCGATGTTTTCTTACTATACATGTGTCAGTAAATAAACACAGGTGTATCAAAAGGATATCAGCCTGACAACAATGGCATCACAATATGATAAACTATTGGTAGAGAGGCATGTTGGTTTCATAGTGTTGTAGGTTGGAACATGTAGAAAGGTTAAGTAAAGTTTGGTGAGACGTGGCTGGGATTTGAAGACAGAGTACTCATCAGGATAGGGTTGGTTATAGGGAAACATAACAGGTACATGAGGAAAGATTAGTCCACAAAGCAGTGTTGTAATAAGCGTTAGCATCAGGCAAATCCTGTAAATTAGACCATAGCAATGGATAATCTGGAAGCTGACAATTTTAAACCACAAAGAAATTTCTTAGTTTACTTAGAGAAGTTTCTCAAAACATAGAGAAATTGTTGGAGTTCCTAGAGTGGGAGGAATGATAAGGTAGACAGACTCCTGATCCTGAAGCCACTGGGATTTGGAGCAATTATTACAAGAGGAGGTCAGAAACATCAGGATGCATTTGGATACCAGTCAAAGCTGGAATGCAAATTGACATCTGGGTCACAGGATCCATACAGAAGCCAAGAGCTCAGAGCTGGGATCCAAATAAGCAGCAAGAATGACTTAATGTTGAATATTGTCAGTAATTCAGAATGAAGTATTGAAATGACCTTTGAATTACCTTTATTGTGGATGGACCAGATCTCCAAGGCAAGTTCTAATAGTGATAAGCATGCCTTGTAGACCACTTTTTTAAAAAAAGACAAATGAAAAGGAAATTTCAGGGTGAACATATATCATCAGGAGAAACTTCACTAGAAGCTATCCCTTGAAGTATAGAAAAAAATAGATTATCCATGGAATTACTAAATATTTGAAGAGTGCTGTTAGGATTCTTACAGTTTTAATCAAGAGAAACTAAATTCAAAATGGCTTCAGCAACAGTGAGAATTTACTAGCTCACCTAATTGAAAAGTTCAAGAACACAACTTGCTGGACCACAACCTTAAAATTAGGTTATTTTGGCTCATAGCATTTGGAAAGAGCAGAAGTTCTGAGAAGACAGCTAAGAGAGTAGAATCCAATTGTGCTGGTTGGCTGATCACACTGGAGGTTTTTATGTCAAGACCAAAGCTTACTTTTGACTCTGTCACGCATGGGCAGCTCTGAAATCTTGATTATAGTTAGAAGCATTAGGCTGGAATCCCCTTTCAGTGAACTGGTTTCTTGTTAGGAATTGGAAGACATGAAGTTAAATACCCTTGAATTTCAAAGAAACTCTTCTTATGAACAAGTACTAATGAGTCTCCCTAATTCAAACAAATAATTACAGTTGAAATGTAATTTTCACTGTGACAAATGATTCTGCTAATATTCCTTTCCTATTTATGGATATTTTTCTGACATATACAAATATGGTTGTGTACATATGTGATGAATGGGTGTGCATGTGAGGAGGTGGCAGTGACTGTTCTTCTAAGTAAGTGTATATTCCCACGTGGTGTGAGTTGTGTGGTTACAGCAGCTGTTGAGTCTCAATGTGGTTTCCTTTTGGTTAGTCTGAGACAAGGCTCTGCTTGAGATGGAGAAAATAGTGAGGGCTAAGTCAAGGCTTCCTAAATATCATCATATCACAGAAACTTGGAGAGAGAAGAAAGGGACTTTACAGAGCAGGTTGTCCAATAGAAATATAATGCAGCCCTAAAAGCTAGCCACATATGTGATTTTAAATTTTCTTACAACTATGTTAAAAATAATCAAAAAGAGATGAGTGAAGCCAATTTTAATAGTTTATTCAATTTAGCTTAACATATCCAAAGCATTATTTCTGCCTATGCTCAATATACGAATTGTTAAAATAGTGTATATTTTTGTACTTAGTTTTTCAAAACTCCGTGGTGCATTTTCCACTTACAGCTCAGCCAAATTCAGTCCAGCTACATTTTAAGTATTAAACATGGCTAGTGGCTACCATATCAGACAGTACAGTTCTAGAACATATATTCCAAGGTCAGCAAGTTACTCAAGTGGGTCACCAGCTTCCCTTCCTACTGCCATCCGCACTGGAAACACTGCCAATCTATCATTCTTTATACCTGTACCTGGTTCTATTGTGACTTCACCTTCCTTTTCAACACAATGTTTAAGGCTGCCATTACAAACTGATCAGTTTCTTGGCAAGCAACTTAAAGCAATTTTGCCAGCACAGATGGTTCAGCTTCTGACTTTTCTTCCCTTTTTTTCCACCTTCTTTGTTGAGGCTGTGAAGCTCTCAGTGGATCTGGTGCAGTTGTTCTGCCCTTGCCTGACCTTGCCCCAGGTGAACATCCAGCCCTCAAGGATGGAGTCTCTTTTGCTCACATTGCCTCTTTTCCCCTAATATATCAACACATTTAGTTTCTCAAACTCAACTTGTCGGTTGCTTGTTTCTTATACCCTGGCTATTTATAATGAATATTTTTAGCATGAAATACCTCAGAGCTTTTAATTTTTTTGTATCCTTTTTTATATTATCAATTGCCTCATTTCAGAATAAACAGACTATATTTTGCAAGTTCTTTCTTTGGACCTGATATGTTTCATGCTTTTCTGTTTTCTTTTGTGACTCTGTCAAGTTACAGCTCATTTCCTGCTTTGGCCTTCTTTTTTGATCTTCCTCCTACAGCTTCTACAATCTTGGCTGGACCAGGCAAACCACACACAAAGAAGTGTGAGGATACCCTCCTCTGTGGGTTTTCAGTCGTGTTTTCAACTTTGCATTGCGTCGATGGCTAGGCTGTGTGGGCTCCTGCTGGCTTCATTAGTGTTTTCCTTGGGCTTCACTGCAGATCCCTATTGATAGCCCCACGTTGTCTGTACATAAAATTTGGTCTGCAGCAAGAATCTGAACAAAAACAATTTTGTTTTGAATTGAGAGGAGGCAGGACCTTGGGTTTTCATTCCATAATTAACTTAAATGATTACCTAGTTTTCAAAAAGATTTTGCTTTGTCAGAAAAAATATATTTATCTAATTTAGTAAAGTATCTTAATTTTCTTTGATCAGGCAGTGTTTGTAAGGACTTTTTTCTTGCAAGCCTCATTAATTGTAGTTCATTGGAACTTCATAGATTATTAAAACTGGAAGGGACCTTAAAAATGATCTGGCCCAGTTCCAGTGTTTACAAATTAGAACGATGAGGTCCGATGAAAAGGAGAGATGTCCCAAGTTACTGACAATGGTCAAAAACAAAATTGGACTGAATTCTCAAGTTTGTTTACTCCAAAATCAAAACTCCTTATTCCTATGTCCTTTTCCTTTTTTCTCTCTCTTCCTTCTTTCCTCCTCCATTCTTTCCTTACTTTCTTCTTCTCTTTCTTCATTCACTTTCTTTTCTATCTTACTAGAGAATCAAGGTCATCTCCACTAAAATATAACCTTCACAGAGTATATTCCAGATATACCCTAACTCAACCTAAATGAAAGCAGTTGGAATCAGCTGTATGTGTTATAATCGTCAGTATAATTCTGTGGTCACCAAAGCCTAGGTAATAGTAACTGGCAATTTGTATTAAATTGACAGTGGCCCTTAACTTTGAACTTTTAATATTCACATTCATTTCTTGAATGAAGACTTTAATGGTTAACCAAATCTGTGGTTGACATGAAGCAATAGTGACAGGTTGAGCAGCCTGATACGAGGTCCCAGAAGAAAGAGAAAGCAGGCACAAATGGGTTAAAGGTGGGTGCAAGGTTAAAATCAACAAAGGATAGTGGAATACTCTGGAGCTTAGCACAGCAGTGAGCTGTTATCAGCCCTGTGCCTGAAGGGCTGAGGGAAAGAGTCATCATCAGACTCCACAGAGAGATCAGGAACACAGCTGCTGCCAACCTGTAACCCACCAAGGCGGGAGATGAAGAAATACCATGACTTCACTCTCTTGGTAATCTGTCCTGTTGAGTAAACCCAACTGGAAACCAGAGGAAAAGGAGCTGGTTGATATGGTCCATATGCTGAGCCTGGCTAGAGAAAAGTGTGGAATGGATCAGAAAGAGCAGATGGAGCACACAGGACAATGGTAGTGAAAGGTTGCTGCTTTTGACTGCACGGTATCTATTCCCCTTTTCCTTGCTGATAGCACCTTGATTTTGCTTTGGAGGAATGACTCCTCCTTGACTCTTAGACTCCTGAGTTTTGGGTGGGGTGAGCTATATCACCAGGCTTCAGAGTGGGCATGTTCTGTAGGTCTGGCCCCACTCAGAGCACCTGACCCCTGGCTACAGTGATCGGTTCAGAAGGGTACAATCAGAGTGACTCCCAGGACTAAATCAGAGTACTGCTTTTTCCCCTAGAGCTCCTGAGAACATAGAGGCCTAGAGATGCTGACGGCCATCTCCTTATATTTTGGAGAGTCTGCCCAGTGATGAAGCCATCGCTGAAGAGGCAATTGTTGAGAGACAGTGGGAGTGAGGCTAAGTCTTGCTGACTTATTTGAGTCTGTGACTTCCTTCCACTATGCGTTCACCTAGCCCCTCCTACTGCAACTTTTAGCAATGCAGCCACACTTTGCTTTTTGCCTGAGTCACTTTGAGTTGAAGTTTCTGAAATTTGAAACCAGAGTCCTGATTAATTCATTACTGTAAGAACAGGTAAAAGACTTGACTAGGGTGATACTACAAGCGGTGTGTGTTAGGCTGTGCTTGCATAGCTATAAATAGCTGAGACTGGGTAATATATAAACAGAAGAGGTTTAATTGGCTCATGGTTGGTTAGTCTGTACAAGCAAGGCCCTGGCATCTGCTTGACTTCTGGGGAAGCCCCAAGGAGCCTTTACTCATGGCAGAAGGTGAAGCAGAAGCAGAAGCAAGCCCCAAAGCAGGACCAAGAGAGAGGAAAGTGGGAGGGACCACACACTTGTAAACAACCAGATCTCATGAGAAATCACTCACTATTGTGAGAACAGCACAAAGGAGATGGCATCAAACTATTCATGAGAAACCCACCTCCATGATCCAGTCACCTCCCACCAGGCCCCACCTCCAACAATGGGGATTACAATTCAACATAAGATTTAGAGTGGGCAAATATCCAAACCATATCAAAATGGAAAGGAAATAATGATATAAGATTCTGGAATTAATAAAACTAACTATGGTTGGGTTCAGGTGATTAACAGGAAAATGCAATAAGATTAGTAGAGTTATCTTGTAGCTGATCATTTATCCTGTTAATTACTCTTCCAAGTTTCATTAAAATAGTTAAATGATCCTGGTGTAGTGCAGAAGTCATTAAAAATTATGTTGGCTATTGTGGAGTTTATAAGGTAAGTTGTACCCTTTTTATATGGGTGATAGAAGAAAAAAGTCTGTATGTACATAAAATAATCTAGAATGATATGCACCATTGCTTTAATTTACATTACATTATCCTTTCTGGTGAAGATGATCACCGATACTAAAGTTCATGTGTTGATATTTTTCTGCTTTTTTGTTAATGATCATGTATTGCTTTGTAATAAGAACAAAATAAAGCAGACTTATTATAGTCAACAATATTATATTATCACAGCAACTGAAGAGGGTAAATGCTGATCACAAGGGAGAAGAGTTGCTCACTAACAGATAGAACATGCCCTTGTAATTTATCAGCTAAGTGAATGGACTGGTATGGGAGGGGGAGAAAGTGCACCTATTAGGATCAGGAGGGAGGGTGTTAAAATAACTCAACCTATAGGTAATGCAGCCCTGAACTAGAGAAATAGAAATAGGCCATTTTTACCTACTTTCCCGTCTTGAGATAATGATCATTTTAATACGCTGTGTCAACTTTCTATCAAGGAGAATTCCAAACACATTTTGGAAAAATAAACCACCAGAAAGGTTTAAAATAAGTGCGACTTTTCTCTTTCTCAGGCATCTCAAACAGCATGTGTGTCAAAAAGCAGTAACCCCTGTGGTTATCAAGACAGTTCACTTGCAAGCTCCTCATATTTCTCCTTCGTGCGGATGCCCAGAATCCATTCATTCAGCTAATACATGGCCCTTGTTGCCTAGCAACATTTGTGGAATTGCTATGTGTGCTTCTTAATCACTGTAAAGCCTTATCCTTTATTTTATATTGAAAAGTAGAAAAGGAGAGAAAGCTCATGGAAAACAAAGGGAAAAAGAAAGTGGCCAAACTGTATCTTCCAGCTGCAAATTAAATCACAGCATCTGGTTAAATTTAGACAGGACAACATCTTTCAAAAAACTGGTTTGAGTCTCACTGGAGAAATTGATTGACAAGTGAAAGTCCCAAGTCAGCATTTTACCTGGGCAGTCTGCAAGAAGAGGATCCAGAAATTTAAACACTTAACATACCTTTAGGAGTTTTCTATTCACCAGGCTATGAGGGCTGAAGAAAGCCTCCACTCACTCTTTTTCTCAAATAGTTTTGATAAGCAGTGTTTTATTGAAAGGACAACATTGTATTAGAATTGTTCTGAAATGCCCTGGCTTCTGATGATCCTTCTGGAACTTATAAAATTTATATTTTCAGATTCTACAACTTCTGGGACAGTGTAAATTCAATTAATTTATTCTTCCCTGGTGTCAAATCTCACTCAAAAGTTTCTAAGGTTAATATTTAAGGTGAATTTTCACAGTAAAAAAATACTCTTAAAAATTTCTTAAACTGTATGTGTAAAATATGTTATACAAAAGTGGGGCCTAATATGTCCTTTCTCAATAAATCCACATTACCCTTTTTCTAATGTTGGAACAGATTCTCTTGAGAACTGTAATAAGTAGTTGCCTTATATTTTGGGGAGCCATGATATTTGAAAATTCAAAAATTCATGTCTTTGATCACCAGAATTATAAGAAGAGGGCCAGAGTTTGTCCCCAGTGAAGGACAATGGGGACTGAGTTGACAGAAGGAAGAGAAGATACCCAGCTCTTATCTCATGTTTATTTGGGGGCATGTGATCAATCATTGGAAAACTGAACAGAATTGTCTGTAATATTCAATTGACTCCTCTCTCTCTCAGAGGAGGTTAGCTGTGCGTGCAATGCAATGCCACTATAAGTAGTGCTTTCTTTTTATTTCCAATATCTTACCAATTTTTAGGCAACAAGGGGGTCCCTACTCCTATCATTCAATAAATCATTTATTAAATAATTATTCATTCTTATTCCCTATCTTCAGCACAGAACCAAAGTACTGCAAACTTGAAAAGGATCCTAACTGATATGAACCAGTCTGTCCCTTGTCTGATGTAAGAATCTCTTCTGTATTAACCCTCTGATAGAATATGTAACATTCTGATTGGCCATCGGGGAGTTGATGGCTGAAGATCAGGCAAACTCCAGAACCAATAAAATGTTAAATCCTACTGCTTCTACCTCCTTAATCCCTCTGAAATTCTTTTACATCTCTCTGACAATGGCTTGATTTAGAAGAGTATCATCTCTCATTTGGGTTACTGCAACATCCTCCTTGTTGGTCACACTAAGGGTCTAATAGAAATGTTATTCTCTTGTCTCCCTTCTGCATACTACATTTGGAGTGATGCTTCTAAAATGTCAATCTTGTTATACTACTTTTCTGCTTAAAAGTCTTCAGTAGTTCCCCATTGCTTTCAATGGATTAAAATCCAGACTTTTTAACAAGGCTGTTAGACTTTTGTGATTTGGCCCCTGGTCGGTCTGTATTGCATCATACCACTTTCTACTTTACTGCCTGTATTCCAGTTCTAATGCATTACTTCAGTTTTTCCGTAAATGGCATTTTCTTGCCACTGAGAGCATTCTTCTTCATGTCTTCACTTGGTTAGTTATGGAACATTCTCTGGAAAGCTTTTGTGGACTGCTGAAGCCTAGATTAGCTGCTCCTATAAAATGCCCCCATAATATTTTATATACTCTTCTCATTATAATATTTATGATATTATATGTTAATTGCCTGTTTGTTTGTTTCCCCTGCAATACTTTAAGATACATGAAGGCAAGCACTGCTTATTTTACCCAGTTTCTTAGAACAGTATACCCTTAATAAATATTTGTTGAATGAATGCGAAAGTAAGCTTGGTTAAAACTGTTGGCTCCAAAATAGCCTTAGTTATCACTTGATAAACCAGCTCTTCATCCAGACAAGAATATATATTTTGGATAGATTACAGATTTGGGGTATAGTCCATTCTGCATAAGTTTACAGTTGCAGTTAGTCCAGAGCAAGGGTCTAAGCTCCTGCACCATTTCTCAGCTTTGCCCTCAAGTGTTCCGATTGGGATTCACTAGGGATCAATGATTTGGCAGCATAGGACATTGCCAAATTAAATCTGGAAGTCTAAATAAATAACTTTCATGGTTTCTCCAATTTCACATTGACTCCCCTAAAAACTCTAATCAGTGAGTCATGTGGGGCTTATCCATGGGGCATTTATGTTTTAGTCTCCAATTATTGAAATCCACTAAGACAGACAGAAAGATAGAATATTCTGATCGCTCATACACATATCTCCTTATTCTTTTTTTTTTTTTTGATTTTATTTTATTTTATTTATTTATTTTTTATTGCATTTTAGGTTTTGGGGTACATGTGAAGAACATACAATATTGTTGCATAGGTACACACGTGGCAGTGTAATTTGTTGCCTTCCTCCCCTTC
>CAUYQU010045989.1:0-114515 GCA_963574635.1 Cheracebus regulus | reverse complement strand
CCATCGGTAGGCTATTTATTATTGATTAAATTTCAGAGCTCACTATTGGTCTCCTTGTCCTTTTTTCCTTGTTCAGTCATGGGAGGGTGTATGTATCTAGGAATTTATTTGTTTCTTCTAGATTTTCTAGTTTGCGTGCAGAGAGGTGTTCATAATAGTATGATCATGATTTATATTTCTGTAGGGTCAATGATAATACCCCCTTTCTCATGTCTAATTTTGTTTATTTGGATCTTCTTTTTTCTTCTTCTTTATTGGTCTAGTGAGAAGTCTATATATATATGTATATATATATATTTTTTTTCCATAGAAACCAACCCCTGGGTTTGTTGATCTTTTGAATAGTTTTTCATGGCTCAATGTCCTTCAGTTTAGCTCTGATTTTGGTTCCTTCTTGTCTTCTACTAAATTTGGTGTTGGTTTACTCTTGGTTATCTACTTCTTTTAATCTTGATGTTAGGTTGATAGATGAGATCTTTCCAACTTTTTGATGTGGGCATTTAGTGCTATACATTTTCCCCTTATCACTGTCTTAGCTGTGTCTCAGAAATACTGGTATGTAATATTTTTGCCCTTATTAGTTTCAAATAAATTCTTGATTTATGCCTTAATTTTGTTATATACCCCAAAGTCATTCAGAAACAGGTTATTTAATTTACATGTAATTGTATGATTTTGAGCTATTTTATTAGTCTTGAATTCCAGTTTTATTGTGCTGTTGTCCAAGATAGGGGTTGTTATGACTTAAGTTCTTTTGCATTTGCTGAGGAGTGTTTTATGTTAAATTATGTGGTTGATTTTAGAGAATGTGCCATGTGGCAATGAGAAGAATATATCTTATGTTATTTTGGGATGGGGAGTTCTGTAGATGTATATCAGGTACATTTGATCCAGTGCTGAGTTCAGGTCCTGAATATCTTGGTCACTTTTCTGCCTCAAAGATATGTCAAATACTCTCAGATGGGTATTAAAATCTCTGACTATTGTGTGGGAGTCAAAGTGTCTTTGAAGTATCTAAGAACTTGCTTTATGAATCTGGGTGCTCCTTTGTTGGGTGCATGTATATTCAGGATAGGAAGGTCTTCTTGTTGAATGAAATCCTCTGCAATTATGTAGTACCAATCTTTTTCTTCTTTGGTCTTTGTTTAAAGTCTGTTTTGTCTGAAATTAGGATTGTATCCTTTGCTTGTTTCTCTTTTCCATTTGCTTGGTATGTTTTTCTCCATCCCTTTCTTTCAAGCCTATGCATGTCATAACATGTGATGAATCTCTTGAAGATAGCATTCTGTTGGGTCTTAGTTTTTTATCCAAATTGGCACTCTGTGCCTTTTAATTGGGGCATTTAGCTTACATTTAAGATTATTATTGATGTGTGTGGATTTGATCCTGTCATCATGATGTTAGCTGGTTATTATGCAGAGTTGTTTGTTGGGTTGCTTTATAGTGTCATTGGTCTGCGTACTTCAGTATGTTTTTGTAATGGCTGGAAATGGTCTTTTCTTTCCATATTTGGTGTTGTTTTCGGAAGCTTTTGAGGCAGGTCTGCTGATAATGAATTTCCTCAGCATTTGTTTGTCTGAAAAAGATCTTACTTCTTCACTTATGAAGCTTAATCTGGCTGGATATAAAATTCTGAGTTAAAATTTCTTTAAGAATATTGAATATTGGCCCCCAATCTCTTCTGGCTTATAGGGTTTCTGCTGAGAGGTCTGCTGCTAGTCTGATGAGCTTCCCCTTGTAGGTGATCTGACCTTTCCCTCTAGTTGCCTTTAACATTTATTTTTTCCTTTCTACCTTGGGGAATCAGATGATTATGTCTTGGAGATAATTTTCTTGTGAGGTATCTTACTGGGGTTCTCTGCATTTCCTAAATTTGAATGTTAGCTTCTCTAGCTAGGTTGGTAAAGTTCTCATGGATGATATCCTGAAATATGTTCTTCACATTGGTTCCATTCTCGTTATCCATTTCAGGGATACCAATGAGTCATAGATATAGATTTACATAATCCCATATTTTTAGGAGGTTTTCTTCATTCTTTACATCTATTTTCTATTCTTGTCTGACTCTCTTATTCAGATAGCTATACAAGCTCTGATATTATTTTCTCAGCTTGATCTATTCTGCTGTTAATATTTGTGATTGCATTATGAAAGTCTTGTAGTGTGTTTTTCAGCTATATCAGGTCAATTATGTTCTTGTCTATACTGGCTATTTTGTCTGTCAGTTCATGTATCATTTTATTTTGATTCTTTGCTTACTTGGATTAGGTTTCAGTGTACTCCTGCATCTCAATGATCTTCATTCCTATTAATATTCTGAATTATAGTTCTGCCATTTCAGCCTTCTCAGTCTCATTAGGAACCCTTGCTGAAAAGGTAGTGTGGTCTTTGGAGGAATTAAGGCTTTCTGGCTTTTTTATTTGTCAGAGTTCTTGCACTGTTTTTTTTTTTTTTTTTCTCATCTTTGGGCTGATATTCCTTCATTCTTTGAAGTTGTTGTCCTTTGAAAGTTGCTTTTTTCCTTTATCCTATCTGATGCCCTTAAGGGCTTGATTGTAGTATAAGGTGGATTCATTAGACGGGTTTTAATTATGGAAGATTTAGGGGACCAAAGCTCAGCTCCCAACTCCTGGACTGCTTGCTTTAACTCTGGGGGACTTGTATCAGGCCCCAGGTTTGTTCTTTCACTCCTCGAGTTTAGGAAATCACTACAATTGGGGAAACAAGGTGCTCCCCAACCACTTGTCTCTACATTTTGATGGGTTGTGCAAGCCAAAGCCTTTCATAGGGCAGTGGCCGCAGAATCCATCTTAGTTTGCTAATGCTAGTGACAGTGGCAGTGGTAGCATGATAGGATGCACGTTCCTCAGCTGCAGCAGGTTGCTAGTGTGTGCTGGGGTGCTTGCATCCATATGGGCATTCATAGAAGTAATTGAGGCAGCATGGCTCAGGGATGTAGAGGGCTCCTGCTTGCAACTATGGATGTGTTTGTGCCAGTAGGGGCGTTGGCACAGGGGCAGGGCACCAGCAGTCACAGGTCTGAATGTACTGTCTGTACACATTCACATAGGTTGGGTGGTTGCTCAGGGAATAAGAAGATCCGCTATTTTCTGTGCCTTGTTTCACTCTGGCAGCAGTGTTGGTGCAGGGGCAGGGTGCTGGCCAGGGTGGGGATGGCAGGCTTGTTGCCCACCAAGGCTCCAGCTGCAATGGTGGTAAAACTGGGAAGGGAGGACAGTGTGCACTCCCACTGGCAACAGTGGCAGGGCAGGGTGCACACACACAGGCATGCTGGTGGGGCTGGGGAGTCAAAATTCACCTGCGCACATGAACTGGCAAAGTAATGTGGGAAGCAGCTGTGGGTCTAGAGAAGCTGTGGTTGGGGAGGGTGGAGATGGGTTGGTGCGTTGCCATGAAGGATGCCCCACTGAAGTTCACTGGTGATCAGGCATGGTCCATTGGTGAAGGAGGTATGACGCACGTCCCCAGGACACCCAAGGTTGCACTACGAGCAGGTGCAGCTAGGCTGGCTCCCTGGGAATGACCAGAAGACCAAGGGGTGATTAGGTGGAACTGGCTCCTTCTGATGGGCAAGAACTCCCTGCAGAGTTCAGGTCCAACAGTTCCCCTAGGGCTAAAGTCTTCTATGGGATCAAGTTGAGCCTAGGGGGATGGGCATTCCTGGTTATGCTCTGCTCCAGATGCTCCCACACCAAACCCTCTGGGCTCCACATTGGCTGGTGTGCTTTTCCTACCTTTTTTTTAAGCAGCTCTCCCTGACAACTCAAGTTTCCATGGTGGTCAAAGGGTCTCCTGCTGAAATTCCAGAGGCCTGTGGCAAGAGCAAGTTGCTCCTTTCCAGTTCAACTCACATGTTCCCCCGGAGATGTCAGGGGCCAGGAACAATTCTCTGTGTGTGGTTCCCAGTTTTCTCTGTCTTCAGCCCAGCTTCTGTGTCTTTCCTCCATTCACTCTCACTGGCTTCCCTCTGAAGATCTGTTGGGAGTGTGCCAGCTGTCCCAGTTCCTCGGTGGCAGCTGTTCCACCCGGCTGCATCTAGTTGGCCATCTTAGTCATTTGATTTTTCAGCACAAGCTGGAAATCTTTGACTTATCCTTAAAGTTGAAACAGAAAAAAAAGTATGTACATATGTTTATATATACATAAATGCACATGTTTTACAAAATATGTAAGCACTAAAAGCAGAAGGCACTATGGGCAAACTGTATATCCAGCTAATCAGTTCATTAGAAATTATTAGGGTCTACCAAGCTAGGAGATGAGGAGGAGATACCAGGAAGCCTTTATAATTTGCCATTTCTATACGGTTTGGGCAAAACATTTCTGGGAATTTCCCAGATAAGAAGATAAAAGGATTTTAAAAGGGAAGAAAGTAAAGAAAACCAGAACAAATAATCCAGCATGAAATATATTTTGGCCTTGATGACATTTCTTGCCCATTTATTTCAGTCTAATGACTGTTACTTTCATGTTTTCACAGAGTCCTCTCCCGGATTAAGGCTTACTGTCTGGTATTGATGATAATTATGTAGTGTCTCTGACTAACAGTCTCTAAGAGGTATCTTTTAGAAGGAATGACAAGGAACAGCAGAGAGACTTATCCAGGATGGACTAGAGGGAATACAAAAGCTGGATTTGAGCACAAAATAGGAAAAGAGGGAGAATAATAAGAAAAAGGAGACTCCTAATGTTAAAAGTTCCTTAGATTTTAGAGATAACTGACTCCTATCCTTTTGTTTTTCTGTCAGGGAAAATTGAGACTCAAAGCCATTAAAGGGATTGCTGAAGGCCACAACAATTTCCATACTTGATAGCTTTTCATTAGTTTTAGTTACCCATTAAAAATCTATGGGTATAGAATGAATCCCAGGGTAGCTTCCTCATAGCTAAAAATTTTAACATGGAGGAAAAAGTTTCACTCTTAAAACAATTACAGTAATCCCTCCTTATCCACTGGGAATATATTCCAAGACTCCCAGTGGTTGCCTGAAACCATAGATAGTACTGAACCCTGCATACATTTTTTTTTCCTTAACGTACATACCTATGATAAAGTTTTATTTATAAATTAAGCACAGCAAGAAATTAGCAATAATAACTGATAATAAAATAGAACAATTATATAATGCAGTTGTGGTAATTTTTGTTGTCTTTTATGATTCTCTAAACAACACCAAAATTAATCTACTCCAACATATAAGAGCCCTACTGGTGAAAAACTCTACTAGTGTGAATTAGTATCAGGTGTTCACCTCTGGAATCTGTACTATGATGATCATTTTCTGTACTGAGAACCACTAACCTGGACAGGAATAAGAATGGAAACCTTCTAGGAAAATCCCATTTGTATGGCTTCCTTATCTACATCTGGTTAGTTGGATGAGAGCAATCAAACCTATTCTATCTTTTCCCCTATATTGAGATACAGTTTTTACAGTATCTGCTATTTGAACACTTTGAGTATTCCTAATGATGTTAATCAATGAATTTTTCTTATGCTCACTACCTATAGAATTTTAATAACACTCCCCGATGTTGTACTGATTCTGATTCTAATGATAGTTTAAGGAATCTTTCTTGATTTGATTCTGAACCTCACATCCTTTGCCCTTGATATTGGCCCTTCTTGTCTTTTAATTCTCTTGGTGACAAAGCTCTTTTGTCAAGATCCTTTAGGATAAACAAGTAAAACTTCTCAAACTATGCTGATCCCATAATTTTTCACTTCAAAATTTGGGGCCAATGAATTTGGCTCCATTTGTATATCTAATTGGAAAATACCAAGCTCCCAAAATTGAACCATATTTCTAGACATCAAGGTCTTGACAGAATTGCTAATCATTTTATTTAATTGAAATAAGTAGTTCTTGGATTTATAATCAGGAGTCATTCAAAGTGCTCCAAGAGAACACATTTCCTAACTATAGAATAAACAGAAAAGCATGTCTGCATTATTATGCTGCTTAAAAATGCTGCTTCAGATCAAATAAGGCTAAAATATTCACTTTCCTTATTCTACTCTTTATCTCATTGAATGATAGTTTTTAATGTAATCAAAAATGGAAATTACTTGAGCACAAAGCATCTTAGATTTTTTTCTTCTGACAGATTACCTAAGCATAAGTCACAGTATTGTGTATACAGAATAACACATGCATGACATAATTGTATTGATTATGTAGTAAAAGAGAGCAAATATTTATTTTATATATAGTTTCTTTGAGGATTAAAAGAGACAGTATTTTTTGAAAATGTTTTTGTCTTCATAAACTCATATCTGATTTTAAGGAATATTCAATTATTGAATTTTGGATATTTAAACTTTTAGATTACCTTCAAACAGGAAGCTAAAACTTCTAATTTTACATTGTAACTTTCAGTATTCCAATCTCCCAGCATCTCATGAGAGAATTGCAATGTTCATGACTCAATTTTTTTTTCAAATATTCATGAAACTATGATGACATCACAAAGAATGACACTTTTATTCTGTAAGACTGAATCTGGATGCCTCTTGAAGATAGCTACATTTTTCTAAACTAAAATGTCATTACAGAAGTTTACTTTTAAAAAAATTATTAAACAAAATATGACTGACTATGAAAAGTATTGGGCTCAGGATGGACAGATCCAAAAGGAAAGCACTCTAGTATCCTTACAGTCGTGAAAAGCTTGTAACAGACAGTTGATTATTTTTTACTATGGGACAGACCATTTTCCTAGTTCCTCAAGATCAATCATTTTCAAAACTCTGTCTCTGACAATCATGTATTACTTTTATTACCTATTAATTTTTTAAATGTTGTATACCTATAACAGGTTAGGCCCCGTGATACATAACATCGATATTTTTAAGAAGTCCTAATCTATGTCTATGAGGAGTTAGTCTAATGAAAGAGGCAGTTTTATAAACAATCCAATCAAAATACAACATGATAAGTGCCATGGAATGTTTCTGTGGCAAATGCTATGGCTACGTATCCCACAGTATTTTTATCTCTTCTTCCTTGTGAATAAACTTTGACTTAATTAAATATTGCATGAAGATGCCTTGATATCAAGTAAGAGTTAAATCTATTAGATTGTTGCAAAATCATTGCAATTTTTGCCATTACTTTCAATGGCAGAAACAGTGATTACGTTTGCCCCAACCTAATATGATCTAGGGATAGCATGTGACCAAGTCATGTCCAATAAAATATTGGAGAAAATCTACTAGGGGTATTCCAGGGAAAAGTTCCCTAAGAAAATTTAAGAATGGTCTGACGAGTGACATTCCTCTCCTCTTTTTCCTTTTCGTCATTCTCCTTCTTTCTCTCCCTCTTTTTTCCTCTCTCTCTCTCCCTCCAACCTCTCATTTTGTGTAGGTACATCCCTATTTCCAACTTTGAATAAGATCATAGGACTTGAGATTTTGACAATGATTGTTGAAAATTAGATAGTAAAACATGACATAAGTATATCATGAGAATGTCAGAGCAGAGAGATGGAAGATGAAAAATTGACATGATTTAGCATTTGAATCAAGCACCCACTACTGTGTGTTTTGTTATGTGAAAATAAAAAGGAACCTATTTGTTTAAGCCAATATTGCACTTCCAAAATTTTAGACCAAAGTATCTTCACTGCTGCAACATCTCATGTGAATAAATATTTGAATTGGATTTTGAACTCTGAATAGGTAATTTTCAGGCAGAGAATATAAGTCAGTGAGATTTAGGCAGAAATATCAGGCTGATATTTAAAAATACTAATGTATATAGAAAATTAGAATTTCTGTGTGCAATGGTTGGAAAGAAGATCAAAGAGAGTAGTAGAGGCAAGACTGTGTGTTAAGCTCATGTGCTCATGCTGTCCTATGGTAACTAGGAACACAGTTGGGATGGAGAGTGTTATATGATGAAATTTATTTTTTTAATGTTGCTGACTATCTCGGGAGCTTTGAGGATGGACATATGCAGGAAGAGATTGATATCAGAGAGAGCCAGTTTCTTAGAAGTTCCTAAGATGTTCACAGATAACTGATTCTTCACATAACCTGCAGTGTATGTTGTGGTATACCTCCTATTCCCACCCTTCAGGACTGAGGTATTCATACCCATGGTTGTCAGGGGTGACTATAGCTGCAAACACACATCACATTAGTGTGCAAACACACACAAATTTCACAGAAATTTCCCTTAGCCAAAAAGAAACCTCTGAGCCAAGTTTATGCCCCCTCCTTAGGGAAACCCACATCCATTGCCTGATCAATGCAGAGATACGAAAGTAAGTATTCATCCCACCAGTTGAGATATTCTGGAAGGCCATGCCAGTTTTCGAATTCTATGTGGGATCAATTGAATCCTCTGTTGCAAGAGCATCCCAGTTCCACTTTTCTTTTCTCTGCCTCAGTTCCTGCTTCTTTCAATTTTTACAGGTGTTATTCTTGAGAATATTGCCTGCATGAAAATATCCACCTCAAAGTCTGTTTCCCAGGTAACTAAACCTAGATAGTTGGTACCAGGAGTGGTACAAAAAAAATTTGAAATCGGGATTGAGTGCTGGATCACCTGCTGGCTAGCTGGCAATGAGGACAACTTTACTAATGGTACATAGAAAAACAGCTCCTAGCATGTTTTAACAGTGTGACTTAAAGTTTCACCAATGGTAAAATGGGATGAGATGGTGGAAGGGAATGTACTGGCAAATGGATGTAATATCTCAGATTTAGAGAGGTTCTACAAAAGGAACAATTATGAAAGCACTATAAAATTAGATGGCTGTTGACTGATGCAATGGTGGCAATCATTGAAAAGCTGAGAGTAAGTATTCAGGTAGAAAGTGAGAGTTTACTTTCTTTTTTTCTTTTCTTTTCTTTTCTCTCTCTCTCTCTTTTTTTTTTTTTTTTTTGAGACAGAGTCTCACTCTGTCTTCCAGGCTGGAGTGCAGTGGCACAATCTTGGCTCACTTCAACCACCACCTCCCAGGATCAAGCAATTCTCCTGCTCAGCCTCCCAACTAGCTGGGATTACAGGCACCTGCCACCACGCTCAGCTAATTTTTGTATTTTTAGTAGAGATGGGGTTTCACCATGTTGGACAGGCTGGTCTTGAACTCCTGACCTCAAGTGATCTGCTCACCTTGGCCTCCCAAAGTGCTGGGATTGCAGGCATGAGCAACCCTCCCCACTGAGAGTTTCTTTAGCAACAAAAAATATACTCTCATACTTACAGAAAGCTGAGAATCAGAATAGAACTTAATTAAGAGTAACAGAACTCATGAAAAGGTTAAATTCTCATCCAGCAAATCTGCTATACTTTTATAGAACATAGATTATAAGGAGTAGGAGCCTATGACTTGACATAGGAACAATGTAGGATGATTTACTTGCAAATCTTGAGTTCTCAGATTCCCCTGAACATTCTTGGCTTTCAGAAGTTATTCCCTGCAAATTCTCATTGCTCTCTCTTTCTGCCTTTCTTTCAACATAAGCCTGTTTCAGGATCTAGTTCAACTCCTTTTCTAGTCTCCAGCAAACAACTAGATTTTAGTCACAACATAACCTAGCAGAGAGAGTGCTGAATGAACTATAATATTAGAAAGCTAATATTAGAAATATTAGAAAGCTACAGGACCTAGAAAACATTTTCCAGAGGAAACTGGGAGAGTAACATGAGTGTAGAGTGATACACTACATAAGGCTGAGAAATTCACCAGCAGGCTACATTCCATGAGAAAACCCAGAGGATAAATCAATTTAGCAAAGTTATAAAGGATGTATGTTAGTGCACAGGCATATCAAGGGACCATGCATGCATAGCTAGTTAAATTGTGTGGGTTGTGTCAGATCCACCAAGTCACATGGCTAAGCAGGCCCAGCGCATTCCACTACAAGACAGATGTGGTATTTTCAGGATCTGGCATGAATAGAAATGAACACACAAGTGAACTGTCAAACAAGGTGATCTATCTTCCAGTGTTTTATGAGCACCCTTGCCTCAGTTCACGCTGATGGCAGCACAGGGGAAGGCCCTTATGCCTAGCTATTACAAGATAAATCAAGAAGAGTATATAGTTCATACATGGGTTAGTTCAGTAGGAAAGGCAAACCAACAAAAAACTATGGTAGCACTGCACTTCACTCAATGGTGTCCCTAAATGTCACTAATTAAAAGAAATCCACCACATAGATAGTTCTTCAAAAGATGCAGCTGGTCATCTATTTTTCTTGGAAAGAGAAGTGCCCTGAGATAAGAGTGTAGCATCTCATGGGCAGTGGCAAATGGATTTATAGTTGATCAGTGTCCTGTCTTGTCACTAAGATCAGTCACTGTCCAGTTAGAATATTAGTAACAAAGAAGCCTGGGGAAGAAGCATGTGGATGGACCTATTGGAGTAGGAATAAAAGTTAAACATTTTTGTATCCTAAATCAATGTTTATCTGAGACTATGTATCATGGAAGATACTAAACAACCGAGTATTCAGAGTGATTTTGCTAGTTAGCAACTGCTAGCCTCTAACAACTGCTATCTCTAGCTGGCACCGTGAGCACACAAAGCAGCCAGCTTGGAGGAATAGAGGCTATGCATTGAACCAACATCATGCAATCCAACACATCAGGCTTTTTTTGTCACTGCTTTTGCCAAATAACCAAACTTCCAGCAACAAAGACCAACACTAAGAACCAGTATGGCACCATCCCTTGAGAAAACAAACTAACTGCATGGTGGCAATGTGATTAGCAATTAACTGTTACTGGGTTCAACACAAATTCCAAGCATGGGCTTTTCCTTCCTACCTAAACAACATCATTCAAGACCACTAGGAAATACACAAAGATACAGGATATCATATAGCTTCTCATGTACCAAGGGACACACCTTATAAAAAAGAAGATAAAGCAATGAGCAAATAAACATGAGTTTTCCATAATATTGTGTCACCATGAAGTTTCCCATAGATGAATTTCCCACACTACATCACCAAGAAGTTGCTGGCTTGATATAAAAATGGAACAAACTTTTTAAACTTCAACTGAACTATTGGCTTGAAAATAATAGCAGAGTGCCATTGACACTGTATACAACCAAAATCGCTAAACAATATGTGGTGCTGTGTACAAGCAGGTAAAATGCATGGGTACAGAAACCACAGGGTAGAAGTAGAAATAGTCCTAATCATTGCATCCAAGTATACACTTGGAGTATCTGTGCTTCCTTTCCCAATAATTGTAAAACATTCAGGTTTAGATGTGCTAGATTCCAGAGCAGAATGTTTCCAACAAGGAACATAGCAAGAGATCTATTAAACTATGGCTGTTGCTCAGATATTTTAAGCTCCCTGTGCCCAGGAAAGCAGCAGGTGAGGAAGAAGTCACTATCTTGGCAAGAACATGAAGGACCTCTTCAGGAAGAACTACAAACCACTGTTCAAGGAAATAAGAGAGAACACAAACACACACACACAGATCTACAACCATCTTATCTTTGACAAACCTGACAAGAGCAAGCAATGGGAAAAGGATTCCACATTTAATAAATGTTGCTGGGATAACTGGCTAGCCATATGCAGGCAATTGAAACTGGATGCCTTCGTTACAACTTACACAAAATTCAACCCAAGATAGATTAAAAACTTAAATGTAAAACCCCAAACTATAAAAACCCTAGAAGGAAATCTATACAATACCATTTAGTACATAGGCACAGGCAAATATTTCATGGCAAAATTGACAAAAGCAATTGCCACAAAAGCAAAAACTGACAAATGGAATCTAATTAAACTAAAGAGCTTCTGCACAGCAAAAGAAACTACCATCAGTAAACAGACAACCTACAGAACAGGGGAAAATGTTTGCAATCTATCCATCTGACAAAGGTCTAACATCCAGAGTCTACAAGGAACTTAAGCAAATTTACAAGATGACAACAACCCCATTAAAAAGTGGACAAAAGACACGAACAGACATTTCTCAAAAGAAGACATACATGTGGCTGACAAACATATGAAGAAAAGCTCAACATCAGTGATCATTAGAGAAATGCGAAAACCACAATGAGATACCATCTCACACCAGTCAGAATGACAATTATTGAAAAGTCAAAAATCAACAGACACTGGCAAGGTTGTGAAGAAAAATGAAAGCTTTTGCACCATTGGTGGGAGTGTAAATTATTTCAACCATTGTATAAGACAGTGTGGCAATTCCTCAAAGACCTAGAAGCAGAAATATCATTAGACCCAACAATCCCATTGCTGGGTATATACCCAAAGGAATATAAATCATTGTAAAATAAAGATACATGCACATATATGTTCATTGTAGCACTATTCATAATAGCAAAGACATGGAATCAACCTAAATGCTCATCAATGGTAGACTGGATAAAGAAAATGTGGTATGTATACTCCATGGAATACTATGCGGCCATAAAAAGAAATGAGATCATGTCCTTTGCAGGGATATGGATGGAGCTGGAAGCCAGTATCTTTAGCAAACTCATGCTGAAACAGAAAACCAAATACCTCATGTTCTCACTGATAAGAGGGAGCTGAATGATGAGAACACATGGATACATGGGGGACAACAACACACACTGGAGGCTGTTGTAGGGTGGGGAGTGGGTGGAGGGAGAGCATCAGGAAGAATACCTAATGCATGCTGGGCTTAATACCTAGGTGATGAGACGATCTATGCAGCAAACCACCATGGCACACGTTTACCTGTGTAACAAACCTGCGCATGCGATATATGTATCCTTGAATTTAAAAGTTGAGAAAAAAGAATTCTAGTTTTTTCTCTCACTCATGGAATGAAAATGAAGAAAAATAATGTGTCAAAAAGACTGTCCTCAAAAATAAATATAATTATCTATAGCTGGGCTTTATGCTGTCAGAAGAAACTATTTTCCTCATCATTCTTAAAGAGTGAAATAGTTTTCCACCATTCATTTTCTCTCGTTTTCTTTTCTCTTAAGCTTTTAACATTAGAAATCCCTAGGTAGATGGAGTTGGAATCTAATATCCTCTTAAGAGCACTTAGAGCAATCTTAGCTCTTTCTTGAACTTTCTCTTTCCTCTAGGTTTCAGGCTCTTTCTGCTTGTCATTTTTCCCCAGTGTTCCTGGAAATAGAGATCATGTTTTATAATTTTTTATTAGAGAATTGTACATTTTAAATATAATGGAGTAACTCAGCCTCACTTGGGGTTATAATTGCTGGGTTTTTTAAAATCTTGTTTTGTTTCATTTTGTTTTTTATTTTTTTTTCTGTGTCTGTTCAGTACATTTCCTGCACTCGTTTTGTAAAATCTGTATTCCATGTAAAATACAGCTACTGAAATATATGCTAATGATTGCTTAGAGGTTTCCTTAAATATCTGAAACACTAAATCTTCCATCCTTTGTAAAGGGGTTCTGTGTGTATCAGTGCAAAGCTTCAACACTGACAGTTCACAACTCTTCATATGGTTCCTAGGTCTTCAAAAATAGAACTTTTCAAAGCTTCCTATGGACATTTAATTCCTCAGATCTTCCTTTTTAGATTTTGTTAAGCCTTTTTATTACCCCAACTGGTATCAGCCTCTTAGGCAGCAACAGTGTTAACCAATGGCCATTGATTGATTTTGATATATGCTTTTTCCAGTAAGGAAATCCTGAGATGGGTAAAATTGCAAGAAGCTCTGTAAATGAAGCTTTCCCAGGAAGCTGCCAGATGGATAAAATAGTTATAATTATTTGAGGAATAGGCTTTGTAAAGAGCTCCATGCCTTTCTGACTCCTTCAAGTGGCTGCCAGGCTGCTGTATTTCACAACTACCAAGCTTGTGAGTCTGCTGATTGTTCATGCTACCTGGGATATGTGGAAAGAAGACTGGGGGTGGGGAAAGTTCAGTTACCACAAAGCCCACTGTTCTTTCCAAGATTCAGCTGTTTCACCTAAATCGGTGTTCCTCTAATTGTTGTAAGACATTGTTTAATTGCCAAGGTTGTGGAAATGTTTATTTTGACAATTTTGTCAGTAGTTTTTTTAAATAGGTTTTTTGGTCTTGGTTCATCATTTCAGAATTCCTACTCCTCATCTTCTCTTTGGATCTCCAGCTGAATCAAAGTTACCTGTCTTTAAAAGCATCTATAGTATCTACTGTATTCTTCTCATCAGAACTCATCAGCATGTAGTATGAATATAGTGAGTTAATGTAACAGTCTATAAATTTTTGAGAAAATCAAAGTCACTGATGATTAGCTTACAGAATAAGAGTTAACATAAACTTGAAGTGAGTTGATGCAGTACTGTTGCTCGTACCAAGCAAAACCATGCTATTCTTCTGTTCTCTTCCTTTTGACAAAGAGAAAACAAAATTGTTTGCTAAATTAAAGCTGTACACTCAGCCTGTGTTGACTTGCTCAAGCAAAAAAAAGCCTGTTTACAACAGTAATTCATTTTGCCATAACATCGTTATTCTTCATAAAAGTGTTTATCTTATTTTTAGTCAAAACAGGTCATGGTAATGAAGATGTGACAGAAATAACCACCCTCTACGCTCTGGCCAACTTAAGTGAGAATGGCTCGTTAAAGGATATTGCATAGCTTAGAGAGCCTTGTGAAGCCTAGAGAAAGTGTCTAGAGGCTAGAATAGTAAACTAGGAAACACAATGATCTTAATTGAGAAAGTTGCAATGCAGCTATAAGAGCACCTGCCACCAGCAATAAAGACTACGAACTTAATTTTATGGCTGCTACTACATTTTACAGCACCAATGTCATTTCTGTGACAGAAGTCATCTCTGCTTTCATTTAAAGCTCTTCTGTGAACAAAGAGATCGAATGGAAGCTCCCTACTGGTCTTATTTCCTCACCCTGCTTAGTTTTGAATCAAATTCATCCATAGTGCTTCTATCCATGGAAGTAACTGACTAAATGTATAAAAGGAAACTGAAAGCTAAACCTGCAAGAGGGAAGCTAATATGAAACAAAATGATTCAACCAACGCAACTCTGGAAAGCCTCAGTTGTAGGAGACAATATTTGAAATCTGTTCTTACCAGGTGGAGTTAAAATAAGATAATTGGTTCCATGTTTTCAAAAGGAGCAAAATATTTAAAAAATTCAAACTCATTAAAATATTTTATTCAAAAGGATAATTGCAGAGGGACTATAGGAATAGAAGAACTTGGAAACACAAAGACAGAATAAAGGCATTTTAGCCTGTGAGTGATCACTCTCTAATGGATAAGAAATTTTGGTAAAAAGTGCTCCACTAAAAGATAGAAAGTAAATCAATGAAAGAGGAAAACATGAATGTAGAAAATAGGAATACAACACAGGTGAGTTGTTAATGTAATTCTGAGGCTGATGCTGAAGGGACACTCCAAAAGGCAGCTGTGAGTAATCAGAGACAATAATTAGTACTGATTGGAGAAGGTAAATGGAATATTTAAGGAGAGAAAAACTCAAGGAAAAGGTGAGTGGAATGCTACACAGTCATTAAAAAAAGAACAAAATCGTGTCCTTTGCAGCAATGTGGACGCAGATGAAGGCCATTATCCTAAGCGGATTAACACAGAAACAGAAAACCAAATACTGCATGTTCTTAATTATAAGTGGGAGCTAAACACTGAGTACACATGGATACAAAGACGGGAACAATAGACACCAAGGCCTACTAGAGGATGGAGGGTGAAAGGAGGGTTAAGTTCGAAAAACTACCGCTTGGGTACTGTACTAACTACCCGTGTGACGAAACAATCTATACTGTATAGCAAACCGCTTCAACATCTAATTTACGATTTACACATGTACCTCTTGAACTATAATAAAAGTTAAAAAGAAAAAAAAAAAGAAAACTCTGACAAATAGGGAATTCCACAAGGAGAGAGTTTTCATGCTTGTATGTCTGATAAAACTATCACAGAAAACTGCAAAAAAGACAACCTTTCACAAAGACAATTGCAACCTTAGACATAAAAAACCACTGCAGGATGTCTGCCAAACAATTGACTGTCCAACCTCAGACTCACATTATTCTTGTTATTGATCTTTGTAGCAAAGATAACTATTTCAAAACAATTATGTAATCTTCAGTTTTATTTAGTAAACTTTTATCTTACTTGAAAAAAAAAAGAAAAATATGAAACTGATAGGATACCTGATGCATTTTATCAGTTGTCTTGAGTTCTGTTGAAAAGACTGGAAACGAGATTTAAGTAAACATGCTGCTATGTTTTAATGAAGTGGATCTTATAATCAAGTTCTACACTAAGTGCTTTGGTATCTAGAGGGGGAAACAACTCTTCCCAGGTAACCCTTTGCAAAGAAGAAATAGCCATTAATTAATTCAGTTATTCAACAAATGCTAGTTAGAGCCTACTATGTATCAGGCATTGATCTAAGTACTAGGGATACAGCAAGGAATAAAACAGACAAAAATCAGTGTCCTTATGGAGCTGTCAGTCTAGTGAGGAAGAAGAGAGAAAATTACCAAAATGAATTAACAAAGTCACAATAGATGGTGTTAAGTGCTAAGAAGGAAAATAAAACATCCTTTACAGTTAGGGAGTGCCAAAGGATGGAGTTGAGGGAAAAAGGGGGAGTCTTAATAGGACTGCCATCGATGGATCAGGGAGCCTGTAAGGCTGAAAAGGGGACTCATTGTTTTAGATGAAAAGCTGTCCCATTATAAAACTATCAATTATGTTGTCCCATGGGTGACTCAAACCACTTGTTCTGAGAAAGTCTGATGGTGTGGCAGTCTTTTCATCACCATAGCTTATTGGTAAACATCAACTGCAGACATTTATTTGATTGTTTCTTAGGAATGAGTCTTTTGGGAAGTTCTCAAACCTTGGAATTAGCTTGAATAATTTTGGTTGATGCATTATTTTGAATTGCATAGTAGTTTAGTATCAAGATTCTCCAAATGGACATTATAGTCCACAGATATGAATTTAAAATTCAAACTGTCACTTATGCTCAATGATTTTGGGCAAGTGTACTAGACTTGGTTCCCAAGGTTGCAAAATCTGACATGGGGTTTAGCAGGCTGGATATTCAGTGAAGAGTTCTGTGGGGATCAACACCAGGGAAGGAAAAGGAAAGAAGGATTGAATAGAAGGAAAAGTCAAGCTTCAGAACAGTCTCAGAGGAAACTCCAACCATTCCCATGGGTAGTTCAGAAGCAGGTACTACCTTTCACGATTGTCCTACATGGGGCAACACAGACACATTTTTACTCTATTTCTTTCACGTATTTCAATAAATATTTACCCAGCACAGAAAAATCCAATTATGGTGACATATATGCACTACTTATTGGCATGGATGGAATTACTGTGATGCATTCTGAAGAACCCAAACATAGCAAAATAAGGAAATAACCTTTTACAGAACAGGAGATTTCCCAACTGGGAATTTACAGCAGGATGAAATACGCCACCATGGCTAGCATTTAAAGGCTTCCCTGGGTGCATTTCGATATTTTAAACTATTTTTAGACTTCATTGTCTCCCTCACAATGGTTTTCTATTTTGAGGTCATCAGAATATTGAAAACCATCCTGTACAACAGCTGCATTCTTAACGTCAGCTTGTAAGATACCTATTTCCAAACAAGGCTTTGCAATCAACATTCAGTTTAAAAATCTTTTTTTTTAAATGAAAGACATATTGTAACTACCATTAACCATTCAGTACATCAAGGTTTTAAAACAAAATAATTTTTATTATTTTTCTTCCATGAATCTTGAAATCCAATAAGACCAACATTTGAAAGAAAAGATATCTAACCTGCAATATTGTTCTTGCAGATATACAGAAACTTCACACTTCATGCATCATGAATTGATATAAATTAATCCATATACTGCCAAATATTAACTGCTTAACTTTCATGTATTATACTTCTGACCATTATAATAAGATCCATGTTAAATATAAGATATGGTTTCTGCCCTTATATTGATTAATTATTCAAGACTCAAAGATCCTGAGAAAGCATGATGTCCTAACAGAGTATATAATATGTCAGTCAGGGTTTTTCCAAACTAAAACTAACTTTGGCTTACTTAAGCAGGAAGGATACTATGGCTCACAGAACTGAAAGGATGCCTAGAGAACCACTCTAAGAAAATGAAAACACAAGGATGCTTGTATAAGAACAAAAATGATACAATCTTTATTCACTTTGGCTAAACCCAGCCCTTTGTGCCAGATGCTTACATAGTTGCTTCCTTTCCTTCACCTTTGTCACACTTTCTCAAATTCAGATTACTCAAGTGAAGAGTTAAACTATAGGTTTCCAGGGACAAGGAGAGGGAGATTCTCCTTCTATCATCTTTTTAGTGTAACATTGGCACCTGTCTTTCACAAAGAGTCCCATTCAGGAGGATTTCTTCAAACTCAAGAAGGGAATTGGGTGCTGGAAAGTCAAATGTGACAAATGTTCATTACATTATGAGTATTTTGAAATTCGCTGGAGTCCAGTGGACAAATATTAATGAGCACGGAGTAGTCAGGAAAGGACTTCCTAGGGAAGGAATGAAATGAGTTTCATTAGTCCAGTGCTAGACAGACACTGCGGCCAATGAAATAAGGCAAGGCAGTGGAGAAATAAACCTTGGCAGTTCTATATGTATCAGAAGCCATGATTGCTGCATTTTAAAGACAAATAAGCCTCTACAAGTCTCTGAGGTTCCTTAATCCTTCTGCTTTTACCTCTGAGGAGATGTATGTCCTAAAATCTTGAGGGTCTATTCCTCTGCCATATGGTCATAAACCATACATTATGTTTGAGAACTTGAGGGGACCATGGAAATAACCTTATCTGAAAGATGCTCAACTATGCTCCTTTTTCTACAAAGGACAGATCTGAGGCCTAGATAAGGGAGAGTTGCTTACTCAAGACTGATCAATCAGTAGCAAAGTCAGAATCAGGGCCTAGAAACCTAGCTCCAAGGATGGTGCTCGGTCCACTAAATTGGTTAGGTTGGTCATGTCCTTACTATGCCAATAGCCACTGCTCGGTTCACATCCTCACTTGGACTGTTAGCTTGGCTTCCTAAACTGTCTGTCCCCACCCCTGCCCCCACTCCAACTTTCCAATGACATCAGATTTATCTTTCAAAATAGAAGAACTGACCATCTTATAACCTGTCATAATTTCCAAAACAAATGGAATTCAGACTCTTTAGCCTGATTCTTTAGGCTCTGGCGGCCCCTTTGGCCACATCACCTGCAGTCCTTCACCTTCATCTCAGAGTCCAGTGCTTGGCAAGCTCCCTGCATTTGTAGTTGCATATGCTTTATTCTCTGCCTGGAATTCCTTTTATGCCTTTCTTTCCTGTCATCTCCTTCACATTTCAAAAATCAAGTCATATATAATTTTCCCAAAAGAGATGCTGCTGTGTATCTCGGCAAAGTGTTGGTGTGGCCTTTGTTGTGGTTTCGTAGTGTCCACATAACACAACCATTACAGCTCCTATTGAGTGTATTTGTTTAAATGTTTTTCTCCTTGTCTATTTGGAAATATCCTGAGAGCAAATATTGTATCCTCATCCCCTGGTCAGGTTGTGGAAAATACCAGGCATTCAGTGAATAAGTCTGAATAAGTAATGAAATAAATTCACCTTGTGTAACTTCCAAGAACTTCTACTATGGGTCCAGGGAACAAGGGCTTGGAAAACACCTTATATGTTTTGACCTAAATTTGTCCTGCACTGATTTAAGAACATTTACACTTTGGAGTTCTAATCCAATTATAACATCTTTAGCTTTCTACAATTAAAGAGTAAGTATTTCCACAAATATTTCATTTTTATCATTATCATTTTCATTTTTAGCATGGACTCAGTTGTATACATTCTTATTGAAAGCTGGGTCCTGAAATTGAATTGATACAGTAATCCATTATGATTCTGAGTCATGCCATAAGAAGGGTGTCTAATATAAAACCTGTACTCCTTGAAACTAACCAGTGTTATAATTTTTAAAATAAATTCTAGAGGCTTGGGCCTCAGATAAAATTCTATCTTACTGTTTTATGTTTTAAATCAAGGTTTATATGATGCCTCTTCATTACAGCTCCCAATAAGATCCATAGTGTTCCATCTTGTCTCTCTTTCCCTACTTCATGACCCTTACTTAAAGAAGTAAGAAATAAGATATAATGAAAAAATTTAGAGAAAGAGCAAAAAGGAATGAGAAATTACACTGGCAAAGTGAGCTCCATGGATAATTCAGTGCATTATCTAGTTATGAAGATTTCAGATGTGCATGGATTTGGCAAATAGAGATTTTATAGGAGTACTCAGGTTCATGAGGAGTAAAAACAAACTCTTGTTTTTTAATTCCAATAATAAATTACACATGTATGTCTCCTCATCAGAATATGGGAGTATAAAATAACTAAGACCAGTTACAACAAAAAATACTGCAATGGTATGAAAACCACGTCAGCAAGTTTGTGAGAGCTCTTTTTAATTTATATTTTAAGTTAAGGGGTACATGTGAGGTTTGTTACATATGTAAACTTGTGTCATGGGAGCTTGTATAGATTATTTCACCACACAGGTATTAACCAAGATATGGTTAATACCACATGGATGTGAGTGTGGGTGAGACAAGGCATACAGAAATAATATCAGGATTTAAGTCTAGTGCTCATTAGTTATTTTTCCTTATTATCTCCCTCTTTCCACCCTCCATCCTCCAATAGGCCTAGTGTGTGTTGTTCTCCTCTGTATGTCCATGTGTTCTCATCATTTAGATCCTACTTATAAATGATAACATGTGGTGTTTGGTTTTCTGTTCTGTCATCAGTTTGCTAAGGATGATGGCCTCCAACTCCATCCATGTCCCTGCAAAGGACATGGTCTTATTCTTTTTATGGGACACTGTGCCTCCCAGCCACCTTTCCACAGAACACATATCATTAGAAAATGGCATTTCAGCGCTGTTCTCTAGCAAATATTAAATATCAAATGCTTCCCAATGCTGGCAGTAAGGGACAGCATTGATTTTTGTTCCCCCTGACTCCACTGGCATCCTGCTAATAAAGCCTGCTTCTGTGGAAATTTATGTATATGCTAATGTCCATCATAGGACTAATGTATCATATCAGAGACCCTAGAAAAACAAGAGCAGTTTGTGGATAAAGAACATATGCTCTTAGAATGACAGGCTACATTAAAACATCTGACATGAAAGTATTGTGCCTGTCACAAATTTCTATCTTATCAAAGTGAGTTTGCATTTTTGAAGGGTCGGCATAATGTCAGACATATGTCCATTGTAGTAATATAAAATACTACAATAAAAGAATCTTAAAGCTGAAGTCCTCAACAAGGTTTTTCCAGTTGTAGACTATTATTTAAAGCACTGATTATCCTACTTGTCTTTATACTGGAACTAGTTGGGGAGTTTATAAAACTATGTCTGACAGGACCCCATCACTCATCACCAGGGATTCTGATTTAATGGTGTTCTGTGGCCTTAGCATTGGGATTTTTTCCCACTTTTCAAGTGAATCCAATGGACAGCCAAGGTTGATTGCTACAGTATAAAGGATAGGTACTATAGTTCAAGTTCAGAGAAGGCATATTATTCTTTCCATTAGTCACGGATGATGGTTACGTTTCTGTATGCCTTGGCTCATTCACACCACTGACAACCCTGTGGTCAATATGCTTGCGCAGCTTCTAGTTGTGACTGTATGTGTGTTGTCGAAGTACACCAGAATTTGTGAAGGAGTTGATAATGTATTTTGCCTTTCTTGCACTTAACTTGTTGATAGTTTTCTGGAAAATGGAAATGGACAGAACATTTTTCATCTTTGTAGAGTATGAATTGTTATAAAAGCTGAAACTGTTTGCCAAACTGAACACTGAGGAGGATCATCATTTAAAATAAACAGTTTGAAGTAGCATAAAGTTTTTAGCTTCAGGTAGCTTACTTCCTGGAATCCATACTTTGGATGTTGAGCAGACCACAGGGTATTACCTGGCCTAGAAGGGTAGAGGGAATTTCTTACTTATTTCCAATGCTGTCTGGCCTGCTTTTTCCAGAATTGAAATACAAGTCCATCCAAATGAAGTCACAAATGGGTCACTACTGAATAAGTTTATTATTATAAAACCAAATAGATTGGGGCAAGATGGGTGTGTTGAAGAAATACAGCAGTCTCACAACATATCTTATATAGTACTACACACAGAGACATGCCATACTGCCTATATGAAGGATGGGAGAGGAGGCATAAGGTCCTCCAGGGATACTCCTTAGACATCCTTAAGCCTATACAGTAGGCCAGACATATCTGTGGGCTCCATATCTGTGTATTCAAGAAACTACTGATTAAATACTTGAAAAAAATGTATATTTACTGAACATTTACAGACTTATTTCCTTGTCATTATTCCCTAAACAATACAGTATAACAGCTATTTACATAGCATTTGTATTGTATTAGATAACATAAGTTCAGTTACATGTCACATAATGATGTTTTGATCAACAACAGACTGTCTATAGGACAGTACTCCTAGAAGATGATAATGGAGTTGAAAATTTTCTATTACGTAGTGATGTCGTAGCCCTCATAGTATCATAGCACAATGCATTGTTCACATGTTTGTGGTGACACTGGTATAAACAAATCAGTCATACAGTAATACAGCACATGCAATTATGTATAGTACACAATACTTGATAATAAACAACTATGTTACTGGTTTATATATTTACTATACTATAAAATTTATCGTTATTTCTACTTATAAAAAAAAGTTAACTGTAAAACAGCCTCAGGCAGGCCCTTCAGGAGGTATTCCAAAAGAAGGTATTATTATCACAGGAGATGACAGCTGCATTCATGTTATTGCCCCTGAGGAACTTCCAGTGGAACAAGATGTTGGGGTGGAAGACAATGATACTGATGATCCTGACCCTGTGAAAGCCTAGGCCCATCAGTGTGTTTGTGTCTCAGTTTTTAAAAAATGTGAAAAATAAAATAAAAAAGCTTATAGAATAAAAATATAAAGAAAATATGGTAGCCTTATTTTTAATTTTTTGAGCAATGTTTATACTTTTCTCCATCTTGGTTGTACAAAAGCAAAATTGAACTCATGGAGATAGAGTAGGATGATGGTTATTGAAGGCTGGGAAGGTATTGTTGATGGGGTGATAAAGAGAGGATGATAAATGGGTATACAAGTACAGTTAGATAGAATGAAGAAGACTTAGTATTTGGCAGCACAATAGAGTGACTACAGTTAACAATAAATTGTTGTAGCTTTTAAAATAACTAAAAGAGTGATATTTGAATGTTTCTAATGCAAAAAAAAATGATAAATTCTTAAGGTGATGGATACCCCAATTACCCTGATTTGATCACTACATATTATATCCCTGTTTCTAAACATCACATATACTCCATAAATTTATACAACTATATTGTACCTATAATAATTAAAATAAAGAATTTTTTAAAAAAAGAAAATATTTTCATATAGCTGTAAAATGTGTTTTGTATTTTAAGCTGTGTTATTACAAGAGTCAAGAAGTTAAAAATTATAGAAATTTTTGGATAAAAAGTTAAATAGTAAGCAAAGGTTAATTTATTATTAAAGAAAAATACCTAAAAAAGTATTTTTATATGTAAGTAATTCAGTGTAGTCCATGTATATAGTGTTTATAAAGTCTACAGTAGTATACAGTAATGTCCTAGGCCTTTACATTCACTCACCAATCACTCATTAACTCAACCAGAGCAACTTCCAGTCCCACAAACTTCATTCATGTTAAGTAGCCTATACAAGTGTATCATCTTTTGTTATTTATACCATATGTTTACTGTACCCTCTCTGTTTACAGGTGTTTAGATAACACAGATACTTACCATTGTATTAGAATAGCCTATAGTTTTCAATGCAGTCACATGCTGCACAGGTTTGTATGATGGTCACACGATGATATCGCCCAAAAACGCATTCTCAAAAAGTACTCTTGTCACAAAGTGATGCATGCCTATAATCCAGAAATGATTTAAAGCATAGGGGAGGATGTTTGTAGATTATTCTACACCATTTTATATGAGGGACGTGTGCATTGGTGGATTTTGGTATCTGCGGGGGGTTATGGAACCAGTCCTTCAAGCATTCCAAGGGATGACTGTATGTGCTTCTTGCTGCTCCTAAATTGCTAATTCAATCACCTTTCCCCAATTTTATCTCATTCAACAACTGGTTTTCTTTGCTTTCCTTTGTTCTGATGCTTCAGGGCATTAACTTTGCATAAGGCAATCAAATTGACACCTTGAGACTTGCAAATGTGAAACTTTGGTTATGATGCAAGTAAATTGTTTTTGATCTGTACAGTTATACTGCTGGTTCTGCCCAGAAAATTGTGGTGAGGGGTTTGCTTTGGTTTTAAGAATGGGATTGAGAATAGGTTAAGGTTTCCACTCTGCTTCTTTTTCCCTGCAATGTCTGAAATTATTCTTATCACATCTTGTGGTAGACAATTTTCTTTCAAATATTCCCAATTTGACCATAAAAGAATTTTTTTTTCTTTCTCGGCCTTGACTTTGGCTTTATTTCTAACTAAATATTATCTTCTAATATTAAGAGATTCCTCCCCTTTCCCTGCCCTGATAATGTTGTAAGCTTTCTGTATTAACTATTAATGAAAGATACCATGCCCCATTGCTTCACTCTGATTGCTAAATCCAATCTGTCTAAGAAACAGAGAAACTTCAGTTCACCCCACCACAATATATTGTCAGCACACTCAACTATTTCTTAACTCTACTGTTTACTTCAATGTGTAGAGTTCAGGCAGAAAACAACAGATGATAATAAAGCATAACTTATTATATAGAACAAATACTTTGTACACAATGAATCTAAGTACACAAGGAGAAAGACTCAATAGGAGTGATGGGTCCCACAACTACCTTACTACTTGTGCTTTTATAGCTAATAAAAGTGGCAAATCTCTTTTGGTACTATTTCATAGGAAATAAAAAGTCAATAATTATTTTCATCTTCATACACAATAATGTATGAAGCTTAGCACAGAAATCTGTGTACAGTAGGTATTCAGTAAACACTTGTTGAATATATGAAAATTTTTATGTTTTTGTAGGGTAATTATGACTTTAGTTTTGTTCACAGTCTTGAAATAACTACATTCAATGAATGAGACCAGAGAGCATATGGACAAGTTGAAGACATTCGTGACTCACCTTCATTTGACTACATCACAAAATGAATTGCTTAAAATCTTACATGTGTGTAACAGGTGAAAATTGGAGAAAACACTGTATAAACTCAAACTGTTCAAAGCCCGAGACAGGAATAATCTTTCCATAAATCAAAAATGTATGGGGAAAACCCATTCACTTATAAGAAGTCAGTTGTAACGTTTTAATTTATATTACATGAAATTTATATACTAAAGCCTGTGATATGAAAAAAGGAAATGGATTAGAAAAAAGAAACAGATCAGACTGTTACTGATCTTTGGGGATTAATAGATCAGAAAAGAATAGAAGAGTGAAGTGCATACCAAGTTGTCTACATTTACATGATATTGACCAAGAAATCTGAGTTTGAATTTAATCATAAAGAGTGGGTAGTTTTGATTAAGAGTGTACTCTTTCATAATGACTCAGAGAATGTATAGTTATTTATTCAACATCTGTTGCTACAACACTTGCTTTATATTTTATTTGTAACATGTAGCAAGATACAATCATTTCTGGAATTTTTTCAGATTTATCCCTGTTGAGATTAAGGAAATTGCCAAAAAGTAATTGTTCTGATTTGTGATTGCTACAAGTCATTGTATCAATATAACCACACCCCCAAACAGATACATATTCTAGGCTTAAATATTAGTAAAATTATTAAGGATGCCCTGGCATAGATTATTGGCCATGAAAATTTTCATTTTCTAATTACATGTTATTCTCTAGGAGTTAGTTCCAATAAATAATATTGGGTCTCAAAGTTAATTTCATTTGTATTTGTCTAGCCCCAACTGAAGACTTATGTCATAAAAAATAATTTTCTGAAAATAATTCTTAATTTATCTTTTTTTATGCAATGATATCACAAGAAGTTTTTTTCCTTCAACTTTTAAGTTCCAGGGTACATGTGCAGGATTGTTACATAGTTAAATGTGTGCCATGGTGGTTTGCTGCACAGATCAACCCATCACCTAGATATGAAGGCCAGCATCCATTAGCTATTCTTCCTGATGTTCTCCCTACCCTTGAACACCCGACAGACCTCAGTGTGTGTTGTTCACCTCCATGTGTCCATGATATCACAAGAATTAAATCTTCCTTAGGAATCAGAAATCTAGATAAGATGGTTCCTGCCACATTAATATTGGGGTGTGAGGGACAAGTAAGCTGCAGGAAACATATGCAGAAAGAAGTGAGTTTGGGACCTTGTCATGCCCACTGTGATGTTACCTAAGGGTGTTATAAGTGTGTCAATCATAAAGGAAAAGATGAAGCATACATGAGGTAAAGTTCACTCATACTTAGGAAATTTGAGGGCATACATAGCAGGAAAAGCAGTAAGGTGAATAAATAATAAAATGTAAAACAGTTTATTAGGAAAAAAGGAAAAAGAAAAATAGAGCTAGGAGTAAGCTAGGAAGAGATAAAATAGTTTGTTCATCTGTTCTTTGAACTACTGCTCTGTGTCAATTTATGTATTTGGTGTTCAGGAAAGCTAAAGGTATGGTCACTATTCACAAATTCTTGGATTAATCTTTTATATGGGCTCCTGCTTAGGCTATCTCTTAAAAGCTAGGCTGGGATAAGTATTAGAGTCATAAGAAGTATTTCTTTGAAGACACAAAGAGCTTATTGGTCACTGTGTGTGCATTTCTCTAAAGGTGACTTAGCAACAGTATTTCCATTAGTGACATCCCTTCTGGAGTTATTAGACTTCTTTTTTCTTGTAATTGTAGCTATTTATCTTGTATGCCCCCTGAGGACTCCTCAGGTAAGAAAACAGTAAAAATAATCTTTCTCTACTACACTGCAGCATTCAAGAAAAACTCCCCTGATACAATCCTGAGACAGTCTTGCAAAAGGAATCTTTTTAGTGAGAAATACATATATATATCAGATAAGAAGAAGATATCCCATATACACTCAAGGTTATAGTGTTCAGATTTTTCTAGAAAGTTTGGCTCTTTTAAGATCCCACTATTTCTTACATTAATACAGTAGTGCCCCTTTATTTGGGGTGTTACCTATGAAGCACCTCAGTGGATGCCTGAAACTACATATAGTACCAAACCCAACTGTCATATATAAGATCACATTTCTGTTCATCTCTTCCACCCAGAAATGTAATGCCTTTTTCATCTTAACTAAGTATTTATCATGCACTGTGGCCATAACTTTTGCAATTTGAAATGTGACAGCAAACTAGTACAAATTTATTTCTCCTTTTTTGCAATTTTACAAATAGAAGATAGGTTTTTAGCATAGAGTTTAGTAATCTCAGCACATGATTTTTCTCTTTCCCTTCTCTGTGGCATATCAAAATTATCATCATCACTATTCTTGCACTTTGGGGCTCCAATTGAGTAAAATTAGGGTGACTTAAACACAAACTCTGTAGTATTATTGAAGTGGCCTCGTTGTCTGGAGTGATACCCAAGATTGGTTGTCTCACGGCCATGGAAAACTAGGACATGGACACACAAAGAATGAGATTGAGAGTGAAAGTTTAAATAGGCAAAAAAAGAAAAAAGCTTTCTCTCTTGCAGAGAGAGGGGTCCTGAATGGGTTTCCAGTTCCATGGTGAAATGCAGGGGTTTTATATATTAGCTTGAGGAGGCAGTGTCTGATTTACATAGGGTGCAAAAGATTGGTTGGACCAGGTGTGCCATTTGCATAGGGCATGAAAAACTAGTTAGGACTATGTGTGCCATTTGCATAGGGCACAAAAAACTGGCAGCCTCCACCCTAATCTTTTATTATACAGATGAGCTCTTCTGCCTGGCTGGCACCATGTTGCCCATTCCTTTACTATACACATGGTGACAAAATGAAGGGAAGATGGAGCCTCCATGTTGGATATGCCTGGTCCCTAGGTAGCCCTTTTCCATTGGCATAGCTGCTGGCATTCCCCATGCAAGCTTCCAGCTTGCTTATCTATGTTTGCAGCTTGATTTTTCAGGCTGCTCTTTGTTAGAAAAAAATAATTTCTTTGGCTGATTTTTATTAGAAGGGAAGCTTTGCCAAGGACTCTTACTCTCACAAATTGCCTAAATAATTTCTTTCTAGCTCCTGTATCATTAAGACAGTTGATCATTAATAAATGAAGACAATTCCCAAGTGACTAACGGGTGGGAGCATAGAGAATGTATTTATGTTGGAAAAAGGGGTTATTCACATCCCAGGCTAGAAGGAGAGGGACAGCGTGAGATCTCATCATGCTACTTAAACAATGGGCAACTTATGAATTGTTTATTTCTAGCATTTTTCATTTAATATTTTTAGACCTCTGTTGACTGAAAGTGACTGAAACCACAGAAATTGAAAGAAAAGGGAGGGTAGTCCATTTTAATTTTTGTAATTCTAGAAAGAGAGAAATTTAGTCAGAGATCTACAGTAAAAAGCAAGTGCTGAATTCTTAAGTATTCCTCTTTTGTTCTACTCCTTTATTTTTTTTTCTTTTTCTCAGAAAATCAGAATAGTACTCTGCTAGAAAATAAATTTCCATGATAAAGAGCAGCTCTTGAAAATCTGTAGCAAATCTACAGACTTGATGATGCTATCTGAGCAGTTGGCCAGTCACACTTAGGATATCTAGACTTTTACTTCATGCAGTGAAAGCACCATATTTCCCATCTGGACAGAGTGACTCAAATCCTTTCCAGAGGAAAACATGTGGGGATTCCCACATTTAACATAGCAAAAGAAAAAAATATAAGATGCAAATGGAAAATAGAACAAATGACAAGTTTCAGTAAGTGTGCATTTTCTTAAGTCAACAAAAATTAAGGACAATCTCTACTGTAATTAAATTGCTAATGCATTTGATTTACCTATGTATATTGAGCCATCATCATTCTATTCATTTTGTGCTCCTTATGTTAATAAAAAGTGTCCATCCTGATCTTACCAGAACTTTTACTCAGCTGCAGATGCTAAGATTGCTCAAACTGTAGACTCAGTCACAAGATCTAGCTTCTCATCTTAATAAAATCTTGACCAATACTGATACTGGTAACAATATTGGCCTCGTACCAAGATCTGGCAAATATTTCACTTCTGCAACTTCTACATCTGATGTTACATCTGTGTCCTGACTTGAAGACTACCTACATTTGGGTTTCACACACAAGAGGTGGCTTCTGCTCTGATTTCTTATTTTGTTTGCCAGTTTTCCTTTCTTCTGTTAAGCCCTGATGTGCCGTAACTCTAATCTCTCAGAGATAACTGTTCAACCCCACTCCTCTTCACAACTTACTAATTTTGGTCATAGTCACTTGGGAAGAAATGCTGAGGCACAGTGGGTTGTTCAGGCTATTCTGGACCTCTAACGTCTTCTGCAACACCTGTGGGGTAACAGCCTATAGCCCCTTTCCAGTAATTTTTTGATGGACCGATCTAAAGAAGCACTGACTTAGAAGCACCTCACAGAGTGCCAGATGATAGAATAGCCCTCTCTATAGCCCCACCTTTACTAGATAAATCACAGTACACATGACTGAAAAAATGTCCATTGCACATACTGTACTTCATTTCCTGTCTTGCCTTTCTCTTTGTTCCTATCTCTGCTTAACTCTTTCAGAATACATTCTTGATTTTTATCCCTTGATTTATAATCTCTGTTCTCCTGATTCCCCAATGTTGTCTCATTTCTTCTGGCACAACATTTCTGGAATTAGAATTACTAATAGTGGCACCCCTTTTGGCATGCAGGAAGCCCTGGTTATGTCCTCCTTCTATTTCTTTTCTCAGAGGCAGTCTCCATCACAGGTAGCTCTAGTCAGAAAGCTATGAGTAAAGAGGCAGTTCTGCTGGTTGAAAAAAAAATGAAGTTAATTAGGGCAAGCTAAATGAGAAAACAGTAAAATGTTAATGGTCTACTGCAAACCTATTACAATGGCTAAAATTTGGAACACTGACAATATCAAATGTTGGTGAGGATAGGGAGCAACAAGAACTTTCATTTATTGCTGGTGGGAATGCAAAATGAAACAGCCACTTTGGAAGACAGTTTGGCAGTTTCTTACAAAAGTAAACATACTCATGTAATACAATCCAATAATCATGCTTCTTGGTAGTTCTCCATGAAGTTGAAAACGTTTGTCTACTGAAAACCTGGTCATAGAGGTTTATAGCAGTTTTATTTATAATTGCCCAAATTAGGAAACAACTAAGATGTACTTCAGTGGGTGAATGGATAAATTGTGATACATCCAGACAATGAAATAATATTTAGTGCTAAAAGCAAATGAACTATCAAGCCATAGGAAGATATGGAAGAAACCTAAATGTATATTACTAAGTGAAAGAAGCTACTCTGAATACATACTAACTATTTGACAATCTGGAAAAGACAAAACTGTGTAGAAAGCAAAAGGATCAGTGACTTCCCAGATATGAATGTTGGGGGAGGGATTAATAGGTGAAGAATAGGGGATTTTTAGGGCAGTGAAAATACATTGTACAATAATATAATAATGGATATGTGAATAAATAAATACGTGTATTTATACATTTGTCAAAACCCATAAAAAGTAGGACACCAAGAGTAAACCCTAGGAAAACTTGGGCTTTGGGTGTTTATGTGTCAATATAGTTTCATTAATTGTAAGAAGTGTTGCAGTCTGATGGGGGATGATGATAATTGGGGAGTCTGTGCATATGTGAGGGCAGGGAGTATATCTTCCTCTCAATTTTTCTGGGAAACTAAAACTACTATAAGTATAGCCTTTTAATAATTAAAAATATATTAATGATTGTACTAAACTACCATTAGTTATTCCAAAATGTTATTTTGTTATTATAGGTACTATTAAAGTTATTCCACTGGACTCTATGATATTAAGTGCAAAAGTGTCTTCTCTTTTTTGTAATTTCAGTTTTTGTATTAGATTCAGGAGGTACCTGTGCAGGTTTGTTTCATGGATATATTGGATAGTATGCATGGTACCTAATAGGTAGTTTTGAAATATTTGCACCCCTTCTCCCTGTATCATTCCCGTCTTTATGCCTATGTGTACCAAATGTTTCATGCAGTATTTTGTGTCCTGTTTCTGTGTTGATTTGCTGACGATAATGGCCTCCAGCTGCATTCATATTGTTGCAAAGGACATGACATCATTGTTTTGTATGGCTGCATAGTATTCCCATGATGTATATATACTACACTTTCTTTATCCAGTCCATCATTGATGGGCACCTAGGTTGATTTCATGGCATTGCTATTATGAATAGTTCTATGATGAATATATGATATCATTTGGATAAATTCCCCCTCCAAATGTCATGTTGAAATGTAATCTCCAGTGTTGGTGGTGGGGCCTGGTGAAAGGTGTTTGAATAATGGGGATAGCTTCCTTATGAATGGCTTGGTACCTTCCCTTCTCTCTCTCTTGCTCTCTCTCTATTGCGATATGACACATCTCCTTCTTTTCTGTCATGAGTAAAACCTTCCTGAGGCATCAGCAAAAGCTGAGCAGATGCTGGTGCTATGCTTATACAGCCTGCAGAACTGTGAGCCAAATAAAACTATTTTCTTTATAAATTACCCAGCCACGAGTATTCCTTTATGGCAACACAAAAATTAGTATGAAGGAGTGAAGTGTTGTTAAAAAGATAACTAGAAGATGTATAAGTGACTTTGAAGCTTGTTAAAAAGATAACTAGAAGATGTATAAGTGACTTTGAAGCTAGAAAATAGACAGAGGTTAGAAAAGTGTTGAGGGTTCAGAAGAAGACAGGAAGATCAGGCCAAGTTTGGAATTTCATAGAGAAATGGTTGTGACCAAAATGCTGATAGAAATATGGACAGTGAAGGTAATGCTGATGAGGTCTCAGATGGAAAAGAGGAAGCTATTGGAGTAAAGGTCACCTGTGTTGTTCCCAGGGCAAAGAACTTGGCTGTATTGTGTCCATGCCCTAGGAATTCATAGAAGGTTGAAGTTGAGAATAATGACATAGTATGGTATCTGGAGAAGAAATTTCTAAGCAGCAAACATTCATCTACCAATCTGATTTGGGAGCAAAAAAATGGCTTAAAGTTGGAACTTGAATTTTCTTTTCTTTTCTTTTTTTTTTTTTGAGATGGAGTTTCCCTCTTGTTGCCCAGGCTGGAGTGAAATGATGCCCTCTCAGCTCAATGCAACCTCCACCTCCCGGGTTCAAGAGATTCTCCTGTCTCAGCCTCCTGAGTAGCTGGGATTACAGGCATGCACAACCACATCCAGCTAATTTTGTATTTTCAGTAGAGATGGAGTTTCTCCATGTTGGTAAGGCTGGTCTTCAACTCCCAGCCTCAGGTGATCCTCCTGCTTGAGCCTCCTAAATTGCTGGGATTACAGGTGTAAGCCACCATGCCTGGTGGGAACTTGAATTTCAAAGGGAATCAGAGAATAAAAGTTTGGAGAATTTGCAGCCTTGCCATGTGTCAGACAAGGAAAAAGTATTGTCAGGAGAGAAGTCCAAAAGGCCTATGAAGCAACTGCTTGATAGATTACCATGACTAAAATAGAGCCCAGTGCTAATATCTAAGACAATGGGAAAAAGACCTAGAAGTCATTTCAGAAGTCCTCGGGAAAGTCCATCTCATCACAGGACCAGTGGCCTAGGAGAAAAGAATGGTTTTAAGGCCAGGCCCAGGGTGCCACTGTGCTGAGAATCTTGGGAGTCTGATTCCTGCATCCCAGCTTCTCTAGCTCTAGGCATGACTCAAAGGGCCCCTGGAACAGCTTGGGATGCTGCTTTGAAGAGTGCAAGCCCCTATGAGCCTTAGCAGTTTCCACATGGTGTTAAGCCTGCAGGAGCAAATATTACAAGAGTGAGGGAGGCTTGGCAGTTTCCACCTAGATTTCAGAAGATGTATTAGAAAGCTTGGGTTCACAGGAAATAGCTTGCTACAGGGATGCAGCCTCCACAGTGTGCCTCTGTCAGGGCAGTAGCAAAGGAAAATATAGGGCTGAAGGCACCACACAGAATCCCCACCTAGTGGAACTGTGGAAGCATGGTTGTTGATCTCCAGAACCCAGAATGGTAGAATAAGCAGCATGGAAAACCTGCAGGCACCAGAGTCCAACCCATGAGAGCAGCCATGTGGGCTGTGGCCAGCAAATCCATGAAGGTAAGGCTACCCAGGGCCTTGAGAACCCACTCCTCACACCACTGTGTTCAGAAGGCAGGATGTGGAGTCAAGGGACATTATTTAGAGCTTTAATATTTAATTAAACCCTTGCTGGGTTTCAGATTTGTGTGGGGCCTGTTGACCCTTTCTTTTGACTGATTTCTTCCTTTTGGAATGAGTGTGTTTATCCAATGCTACCTGTGTCATCATTGTCTCTTGGGAGTAAATAACTTGTTTTCTTATTTGACAGGCTCATACCTATAAGGAACTTGTCTTGAATTTCAGATGAGACCTTGGATTTTGAGTTTTTAGGTTGATGCTGCAATGACTTTAGGTGCTATTAGAAAGGTATATTATATTTTGAAATGTGAGAATGAAATGAGGTTTGGGGGATGAGGGGCAAAATAATATGGTTTGGATATTTGTTCCCTTCAAGTCTCATATTGAAATGTAATCCCCAATGTTGGAGATGGGACCTGGTGGGGGTGTTTGGGTAATGGGGGTAGGTCCCTCATGAATAGCTTGGTACCCTTCCTCGTCTCTCTCTTGCTTGCTTTCTTTTCATGTGAAATGCCTGCTCCCTCTTCCTTTCCTCCATGAATAAAACCTTTCTGAGGCCTCACTAGAAGCCATGTGGATGTCGGTTCCATGTGTAGCAGCATGCAGAACCTGAGTAAAATAAATCTCTTTTCTTTATAAGTTACTCAGCCCCAGGTACTCCTTTATAGCAATACAAAGTGGACTAATAGAACGTATTAATACATGTGTCTTTTTGGTGGAACAATTTATTTTCCTTTGGATATACCACAGTAATGGGATTGTTGCATCAAATAATAGTTCTATTTTTAATTATTTAAGACGTCTCCAAACTGCTTTCTACAGTGGCTGAAATAATTTTCATTTCCAGCAACAATGTATAAGCATTCTCTTTTTTCTACTGTCTTGCCAACATCTGTTATTTTCTGACTTTTCAACAATAGGCATTCTGACTGGTGTGAGATGGTAACTCATTGTAGTTTTGATTTGCATTTATCAGATGATTAGTGATGTTGAGTATTTTTAATATAGTTGTTGACCATCTGTATGTCTTCCTTTGAGAAGTGTATGTTTACATACTTTGGCCATATATTAATGGGGTTATTTTCTTTTTGCTTGTTGATTTGTTTACATTTTTCATAGATTCTGGATATTAGTTATTTGTCACATGTATAGTTTGTAAACATTTTCTCCCACTCTGTAGATAATTTGGTTATCAACTACTAGTTTCTTTTGCTGTGCAGAAGCTCTTTAGTTTCAGAGTCCATCTTGTGAATTTTTGGTTTTGTTGAAACTACTTTTGAAAACCTACTCATAAATTCTTTGCTAAGGCCAATGTCCAGAAAGTAAGTCCTAGGTTTTCTTCTTGGATTTTTAGCATTGTAGGTCTTACCAGTAAGTATTTAACCCATCTTGACTTAATTTTTGTATATGATGATAAGAAGGGGTCCAGTTATCCCAGCACCATTTATTGACTCATTGGATATTTTTGTCAACTTTGTCACAGATAAGCTTGTTGTCAGTGTATGGCTTTATTTCTAGGTTCTCAGTTCTGTTACTTTTCTCTGTTTTTGTAGCAGTACCATGTTGTTTTGGTTACTGTAGTCTTGTAGTATAGTTTAAAGTGAGGTAATGTGATACTTCCAGTTTTGTTTTTGTTTTTGTTTGTTGTTGTTGTTGTTTTTTTTTGGTTGGATTACTTTGGCTATTTAGGTTCTTTATCAGTTCCACATAAATTGTAGAATTGTCTTTTTTACTTCTGTGAAAAATGATGTTACTGGTTTTGTGACAATAGTGTTGAATCTTGAGGTTGTTTTTTGCAATATGGATATTTGAGTGACATTGATTTTTCTAATCCATGAGCCTGGAATGTTTTTCCATTTGTTTGTGTCATCCATGATTTCATTCAGCAGTGTTTTGTATAGTTCTTCTTATAGAGGTTTGTCACCTCCTTAGTTAGATATATTCCTAGGCATTTTATTTTATGTGGCTGTTGTAAATGGAGTTTCTTTCTTGATTTGGCTATAATCTTGAATGTTGTTGGTGTATATAAATGCTACTTATTTTTATACGTTGATTTTATATCCAGAAATTTTACCAAAGTTGGTTATCATGTCTAAGAGCATTTTGTCAGAGTCTTTAGGGTTTTCTAAGTATAGAATCATATCATCAATGAAGAGAAGTAATTTGACTTCTTTTTCTATATGTAAGTCTTTTATTTTATGCTCCTGCCTGATTGCCCTGGCTTGGACATGTAGTTCTTCATTGAATAGGAGTGGTGAGAGTGTGCATCATTTGCTTGTTCCTGTTCCCTAACAGAGACTACTTCCAGTTTTTGCCCTTTCAGCTTGATGTTGGCTGTGTGTAGATGATTCTTATTATCTTGAGGAATGTTCCTTTAATGAATAGGTGGTTGAGGATCTTTATCAAGAAAAGATGTTGTATTCTATCAGAAACTTTTCTGTGTCTATTAAGATAATTATATAATGTTTTAAAATTTTATTTTACTTTATGTTCTGAGAGACAAGTGCAGAATATGCAGGTTTGTTATGTAGGTAAACGTGTCCCATGGTGTTTGCTGTACCTATCAACATGTCACCTAGATATTAAGCTCACATACATAAGCTGTTTGTTCTGATTCTCTCCCTCACCTCACCCCCGTAATAGGCTCTGATATGTGTTGCTCTCCTCCCTGTGTCCATTTTTTCTCATTGTTCAGCTCCCACATATGAGTGAGAACATGTGGTGTTTGGTTTTCTGTTCCTGCATTAGTTTGCTGAGGATGATGGCTTCAGCTTCATCCATGTCCTTGCAAATGACAAGATTTAATTCCTTTTTATGGCTGCATAGTATTCCATGGTATATATGTATGATATTTTATTTATCTAGTCTACCATTGATGGTCATTTGGGTTGGTTCCATGTCTTTGCTATTGTGACTAGTGAGTAGTGCTGCAGTAAACCTATGTGTGCATGTATCTTTATAATAAAATAATTTATATTCCTTTGGGTATATACCCAGTAATGGGATTGCAGAGTCAAATGGTATTTATGTTTCTAGGTCTTAGAGGAATTGCCACACTGTTTTCCACAATGGTTGAACTAATTTACATTCCCACCAACAGTGTAACACTGTTCCTATTTCTCCACATCCTCTCCAGCATCTGTTGTTTCTTGACTTTTTATTAATCACCATTCTGACTGGCATGAGATGATATCTCATTGCGGTTTTGCTTTGCATTTATCTAATCATCAGTGATGTTGAGCTTTTTTTTTTATATGTTTGTTGGCTGCATAAATGTCCCCTTTTGACAAGTGTCTGTTCATGTCCTTTGCAGACTTTTTAATGGGGTGGTTTGTTTTTTTCTTGTGTATTTGTTTAAGTTCCTTGTAGATGCTGCATATTAGTCCTTTGTCAGATAGATTGGAAAATTTTTCTCCCATTCTGTAGACTGCCTGTTCACTCTGATGATAGTTTCTTTTGCTGTGCAGAGCTCTTGAGTTTATTTAGATCCTATTTGTCAACTTTAGCTTTTGTTGCAGTTGCTTTTGGTTATTTTATTTTAAAATCTTTGCCCATGCCTGTGTCCTGAATGGTAGTGTTTAGATTTTCTTCTAGGGTTTTTATGGTTTTCGGTTTAAATTTAAGTCTTTAATCTGTCTTTAGTTAATTTTTGCATAAGGTATAAGGAAGGAGTCCAGTTTCAGTTTTCTGCATATGGCTAGCCAGTTTTCCCAACACCATTTATTAAATAGGGAATCCTTTCCCCATTCTGTTTATGTAGTGAATCACATTTATTGATTTTCATATGTAGAACCAAACTTGGATCCCAGGAATGAAGGTTTCCTGATCACGGTTAACTAACTTTTTGATGTGCTGCTAGATTCAGTTTACTAGTGTTTTGTTGAGGATATTTGCATCTATGTTCCTCTGATGTATTGGCCATTAGTATTCTTGTTTTGTTATGTCTTTGCCAAATGTTTGTATCAGGGTGATGCTGGCTTCATAGAATGAATTAAGGAGGAGGCACTCCTCCTCAATTTTTTGAAATAGTTTCAGTATAATTGGTAACAGCTCCTCTTTACATGTCTGGTAGAATTCAGTTGTGAATCTATCTGGTAGAGGGCTTTTTTTGGTCGGTAGGTTTTTATTACTGCTTCAATTCTGTAATGCATTTTCAGTCTGTTTGAGGTTTCAATTTCTTCCTGATTTGATCTGGGAGGTTGTATGTTTAGAGGAATGTATTCCTGTCCTCTAGATTTTGTTGTCTGTATGCATGGAGGTGTTCATAACAGTCTCTGAGGATCTTTTGTATTTCTGCAGCATCAGTTGTAATGTTATCTTTGTCATTTCTGATTGTACTTACCAATATTTTTCTTTTTTTGTTAATTTATGTAGTGATTATCTGTGTTGCTTATTCTTTCAAAAAACCAACTTACCTTTTTTTAATTCTTTGCATGAATTATTGTATCTCAATTTTGTTTAACTCTTCTCCTATTTTAGTTATTCCTTGCATTCTGCTAAATTCGGGGTTGGTTTGCTCTTATTTTCCTAGTTCCTATGAGTGCAATATTAGCATGATCATTTGCGATCATTCTAATTTCATCATGTAGGCATTTAGTATTATAAACTTTCCTCTTAACACTGCTTTTGTTACATTCCAGAAATTTTTATATATTGTGTCTTGGTTTTCATTGTTTCCAAAGATATACCTCAGTCCAGCATCAATAGCAGCCACACTCTCTTCCCATTTGGCAATGAGCAGGGGTTATAGATATTTAGAGCAAGATAAAGAGCCTTGGGGGATGGGCACATACCATCATGCAAAATTATATTCTTAAAAGGAATGGATGATTATGGTTTCTGTGCAAAAATTAGGAATGATACCCATAAATTTGGGTTGATTTTTTAAGAGGTTGTTATGTTTAAAAAGGGAAGCTCATTCTAAGGGATTAACAAAAATAGAGTTTTCAGGGTGTATTAGGGTTCTCTAGAGGGACAGGAATAATAGGATGGATGTATATATGAAAGGGACTTTATTAGGGAGTATTGACTGACACAATCATAAGGTGAAATCCTACCATAGGCCATCTGAAAGCTGAGGAGCAGGAAGCCAGTCCAAGTCCCCAAACATCAAAACTAGGGAAGCCTACAGTGCAGCCTTCAGTCTGTGGCTAAAGGCATGAGAGTCCCTGACAAAACAGTGCTGTAAATCCAAGAGTCCAAAAGCTAAAGAACTTGCAGTCTGATGTTCGAGGGCAGGAAACATCCAGCATGGGGTAAAGATGGAGGCCAGAAGACTCCGCCATTCTAGTTCTTCCACATTCTTCTGGCTGCTTTACTCTAGCCTTGCTAACAACTGATTAGATTGTGCCCACCCAGATTGAGGGTGGATCTGCCTCTCCCAGTTCACTGACTCAAATGTTAATCTCCTTTGGCAACACACTCACAGACACACCTAGGAACAATACTTTGCATCCTTCAGTCAAGTCAAATTGACACTCAATATTAACCGTCACAAGTCCACCCCTTGTCAACTTGAACCTATACCCATCTCCTGAAATCATATATAATCTTCAAATAAAGACAATAATAAGGTAATAATTATGCCTAACATAACACAGCTACCCTTTGTACAACTGGAAACGCACTAATCCTTAACTTAAATGTTATTACATAAAGTTAGCAACACTTAAATGCTGATATGAAGTCAATACATCTTATGTCACGTGATAAAGGAAAAAGAAAGGACATAAAATAAAGATATAAAGATATTTTCTTAGAACAAGTGTGTACATGCAGAAGCATGTTCTTAACAAAATAAGGAGGAAATACGACAATTACAGTGCTCATTTCTGCAACTGATCACATGGTTGTAGCTGATATTGATTACTGCCTCCTTCTACTACCTATTCTGTATTCCCTTTGTGTTCTGCAAGCACCTCAGCAGGTCATGCTTTCTTACCTGGTAGAGTGACCCAGATATTCATTCCTGAAGGATGTGGGCCATTTGTAATCCTGCCTGGATTGGGTTGTTGTACGTTCCAGTAGACCTTAATCACAGGGCGTGATAGTACTAAAACATGCCCTAAGGGATCTCCCATATTTGTCACATATTCTTCCTTAGCTTCATTGTGAAGTAGTAGACTGATTTTATATTGATAGTCTGGGTCAGTCACCCCAGCCAACACTGTAACTCCCTTCTTAGCCTGTTGACTTAGAAACAGGAGCATCCCAAAGTGGCCAGGTGGCAACCTTAACTTCCAGTTTAATGGAATCATTGTTATGTCTCCTGGTGACAGCACTCCTTCCTCTGGAACTAAGCCCTCTAGGCCAGCAGAACATAATATCACAAAAACAGGAACCAAGAATTTTGCTAGTGGGTCACTATATGTGATAATAAGTGGTGACATTTTCATTTCCACCCCTTGATTCCTGCACCTGTGAATCCTGGCTATGAGAGAATCAGTACTATATGTTGGACGCTGATTTAAAGCATACGTGGACTTCTGAAGAACTTTGCCCCAGCCCTGCAAAGCATTGTCACCTAGTTTGCATTGTAATTGTGACCTCAAAAGGCCATTCCACTCTTCTATCAATCTAGCTGCTTCAGGATATTGGGGATCATGGTAAGATCAGTGAATTCCATGAGCATGAGCCCACTGTCACACTTTTTTAGCTGTGAAGTGAGTGACTTGGTCAGAGGCAATGCTATGTGCAATAACATGATGGTGGATAAGGCATTCCGTGACTCCATGGATAGCAGTCTTGGCAGAAGTATTGTGTGCAGAATAGGCAAACCCATATCTTGAGTAAGTGTCTATTCCACTGAGGACAAACTGCTGCCCTTGAAGAGGTCCAATATAATCAACCTGCCACCACATAGCTTGCTGATCACCCCAAGGAATGGTGCCATAATGAGGATTCAGTGTTGGTTTCTGCTGCTGGCAAATTGGCCACTCAGCACTGGATGTAGCCAGGTCAGCCTTGGTAAGTGGAAGTCCATGTTGCTGAGCCCATGCATGACCTCCATCCCTGCCACCATGTCCACTTTGTTCAGGGACCCATGGGGCGATGACAGGCATGACTGGGGAAAGAGGATGAATGCTGTCCACAGAATGAATTGTCCTATCTAGTTGATTTTTAAAATCCTCCTCTGCTGCAATCACGAGGTGCAAATATCTTCAGTTTTCAACCATTCAGAGATGTCTATCCACATACTTCTTCCTCAAATTTATTTGTCACCAATTTTCCAATCATGCTTCTTTCAAGTCCCTGATCATCCAGCCAAAATGTTGGATGCAGCCCATGAATCCGTATGTAATCACACATCTTGTCATTTTTCCTTCCATGCAAAGTGCAGAACCAGGTGCACTGCTCAAAGTTTGTCCACTGGGAAGATTTCCCTTCACCACTGTCCTTCAGGGATGTCCTAGAAAGGGGCTGTAGTGCTGCAGCTGTCCACTTTGAGGGTATGCCTGCATGTCCTGCAGAGCCAGCTGTAAACCAGGTTGTAGCTTTCTCTTCCTCTTTCAACTGATCACAGGGAACTTCTCATGAGGCCATCGGTGTAGGCTAGAGGAGAGTAGGCAGGGTGGCAAGAGTGGGAACCATGGGCATTTAAGCCTCTTCCTCATGTGACTTACTTGTGCCCTCAGGACTTTCTTGAGCCCAATCACATATATACCACTTCCATTTCATGATGGAATGCTGCTGTGCATGCCACACTTTACGGCTACATCATTCAGAAAGCACCAGTTCAAGATAGGCAGCTCAGGTCGCATGGTGACTTGATGACCCATAGTCAAACGTTCAGTTTCTTCCAAAGCCCAGTAACAGGCCAAGAGCTGTCTCTCAAAAGGAGAGCAGTTATTTGCAGAAGATGGCAGGGCCTTGCTCCAAAATCCTAGCGGCCTCTGCTGTGATTCACCTATGGAAGCCTGCCAAAGCCTCCAAAAAGCATCCCTATCTGCCACTGACATCTCAGGCACCATTGTATCTGCTGGGTCATGTAGCCCAAGTGGCAGAGCAGCTTACACAGCAGCCTGGACCTATTGCAGAGCCTTCTCCAGAGGACCCCACTCAAAATGGGAAGCCTTTTGGGTCACTCAATACATGGGCAGTAGTAGCACACGCAAATGAGGAATATGTTGCCTCCAAATCCAAATAGGCCCACTAGGTGTTGTGCCCCTTTCTTGGTTGTAGGTGGGACCAAATGCAGCAACTTATCCTTCACCTTAGAAGGAATGTCTTGACAGACTACATTCCACTGCCTCCCTGCCCCCGCCAATAAAATTTTACTGAGGTAGAAGTTCCCTGAATTTTAGTCAGATTCATTTCCCATTACCTGGCGTGCAAAGGCTCACCAATAAGTCCAGTGTGTATGCTACTTCTCACTCACTGGATCCAATCAGCATAATGTCATCAATGTAATGTACCAGTGCAGTATCTTGTGGTAGGGGAAGGTGATGAAGATATTTGCAAACAAGATTATGGCACAAAGCTGGAGAGTTGATATACCCCTGAGGTAGAACAGTGAAGGCATATTGCTGCCTTGCCAGCTGAAAGCAGATTGTTTCTGATGGGCCTTATGGACAAGAATGGAGAAAAAGGTATTTGCCAAATCAATGCCTGCACACCAGGTACCAGAAGATGTGTTAATTTTTTCAAGCAATGAAACCATATCTGGTACAGCAGCTGCAATTGAAGTCACAACTTGATTAAGCTTAGGATAATACACTGTCATTCTCCAGGATCCATCTGTCTTTTGCATAGGCAAGATATGAGAGTTGAATCAGGATATGGTGGAAATCACCACCCCTGCATCTTTCAAGTTCTTTATGATGGCACTAATCTCTGTAATCCCTTTAGGAATGTGACATTGTTTTTGATTTACTATTTTTCTAGATAGAGGCAGCTCTAATGGCTTCCATTTGGCCTTTCCAACCATAATAGCCCTCACCCTATCAGTCAGGGAGCCAATGTGGGAATTCTGCCAGGTGCTAAGTATGTCTATGCCAATTACGCATTCTGGCACTGGGGAAATGACCACAAGATGGGTCCGGGGACCCACTAGACTCCTGAGTAATTCAGACCTGAGCTAAAACTTCATTAATTGCCTGACCTCCATAAGCCCTGACTTTAACTGGAAGACCACAATGATGTTTTGAGTCCCCTGGAATCAATTTCAACTCAGAGCCAGTGTCCAGTAGTCCCCCAAAAGTCTGATCATTCCCTTTTCCTTAATGCACAGTTACTCTGATAAAAGGCTGGAAGCTTCCTTGGGGACAGATGGGAGAAAGATTAACAGCATAAATTGTCAGTAGTCTAGTGGGCTTCTTCCTCAAAAGGACTCAGCCTCCCCTTCATTTGAAGGGTTCTGGGTCTGTAAACTGGTTCAAGTCTGGAAATTGATTGTGGGGTCATGATTCTCTATTTTTATAATTCAAATTAATTAGTCTTTTGTCCACTCAACCTGGAAGTTTTCTGCTTATACAAATTAAGTAAGAATGCAGTAGGCTCAGCCCCACAGAGCACAGACAAGGTTAAAATGTAGAAATATTGGAGACTAAGCATTATTTACCAACCAATACTATGAGAATTTCTTCATAGCATTCACATTAGTGTTTTCAGAGTTCAATAAATATTTCTTAATTGTTAAAATCCATCTTTATTTTGCTAGTTCTCTAGTTCCTGCCTTTATTACTTCTTTGAAACTATCATCTAATGTGTTCACCCTATTAACTGCCTCTGGTACAGTTCCTATCATGCCACTCTCTTGATATGAGTGTGTCCCCATTGCCTACTGCCTATGACCTAATCCTTGTAGACTTCCAGCAGCCCATATATTATATCCTTGTTTCTAGAGTCTGTGTATCTACAGACTATATTTTATTTAATCCAACTATCTATGCATATAGTAATCTTTTTGTGAGAAAGCCATATTTTCCATAGTAAAGAAGTTTCTCTTAGAGAATGCTCAATAAATTTCCAGTAGTGTAAAATCATCTGGACCATTTGTCCTTTCAAGTCCATGGCTCCTTGGTTCAGCCAGAACAATATTCCAGTTAAATTACTCACTCACTCATTCACCCATTTGTTTATTTAATAAAGTTTCATCCAGTGCCTATTTGTGAGACATTGCTAGTACTGTGGAGTTAAAAGTACATCATGTCAAATAGCTTATCCTTTTGCTACATGTGAATGAAAATGATTACAGCTCGGGTACCGCATGCCCAGGAAGGCTTATGCCCAGGGAGAATACTAGTTCATGAAGGGAACAGTTGTTCCACTTGAGGAGGGGAAAGCGTAGAGATGTGAAAAGGGCCATACAAATATGTGAAAAATAAAGTGCACGAAAGTTAAAGTGCAGGAGAAAGATCAGGATATTGTGTGCAAAATTCAGGATGAGAACACATGTCATCCTAAGGAATCGTTGGTGGTTCAATAGAGAGAGAAAGAGCAAAGTTGAGGTTGGATTTGGAGCAAATAAAGGACAAGAATGCATGGAGTAGGTCTTTCTCTCATCAACATGATGTAAGATCCAAATCTTCAAGAGGGAAAAGATGTCTGGCAATTTGACTTCTTTCTGCTGCTTGAGCTCTGCTTCTTGCTACTCCCTTCTATTATGTCTCTTTTCATTCCACTCTCAGCCCTATTTTAAACCCTATGAAAACATTCTCTGAAACTGTCAACCCCCCAGTAATAATATAACAATTCAAATGAAACAGTTTCTCTCTTTTATTCCATAGCACTTTGCTCTGTGCTTGTCACACTGAGCTGTGATCTTTAATCATCTCTGGTCCTTCCACAGGATTGAAAGCTCCACAAGGGTCCATATCTTACTTCAATAAATGTTTACTGCAGGCAACAACTTCTTAATATTTGAAGACAGATGCAGAAGCTACTAAAATGATTTTTAGTAATAGTCTACATAGAAGAAAATATCCAAGTCTAAATCAAAAAACAAATTTAAAAAACCCAGGAAAATAATCACATATATGAAATATTTTGAAATATATAAAAGATGAACATCCTTGCTATGGAATGTTATATGTTAAAAAAAAAAAAGAAAGAAAAGCATGTGACAAGATGCTTTAAACTTAAACATAAAGAAAAAAAGATAAAATAAAAATACAAATTTTTCTTTTCAGATGGATAAAATTATTGGATGTTTGATAAAATCCAGGGTGAAAAATTAGAGAGCTATAGATGGGAAGATTTTGATTGCAGCAATGGGTAAGTATAAGGGCTTTATACTGAGAGATTTCGTTGGAGAGAAGATGCAGAAAAATAATAGAATCTGCCAAAATGTTCAGCTAGTGGCAAGGGAAGAATACTGCACTCATCCTTTTGATGAGATTTTTTTTTTTTTTTTGAGACAGAGACTCACTCTGTCTCCAGGCACCAAGCTGGAGTGCAGTGGTGCAGTCTTGACTCACTGCAACCTCAGTCTCCTGGATTCAAACAGTTCTCCTGCCTCAGCCTGCCGAGTCGCCGGGACTACAGGCGTGCGCCACCATACCCAGCTAATTTTTGTGATTTTAGTAGAGACAGGGTTTCACCATGTTGGCCAGTATGGTCTTGATATCATGACCTCGTGATCTGCCCGCCTTGACCTCCCAAAGTGCTGGGATTAGTGAGCCACCACGCCCAGCCTTGATGGGATTTTAAAGCAACTTTGGGTTACAAACTTTAAGTTATGTATGGCTAACATCCACTAATCATGTGCCCAACACACACACATGCACACACACACACACACTCTCTCTCTCTCTCTCTCTCTCTTCTTATGCACACACACACATCCACGCATATTTAAGACAAATTAAAGTGGTTAAATGCACAAGCTCTGGAGCCATGCTCACCAGGCCAAAATTCTGGCTGTGTAACTATCTATTTTACCTTAGCCATGTCACCTAGTTGTTCAAGGCCTCTATTTTCTCACTTATAAAATGGAGATAATGATATATCTACATATGGGATTGGGTGAAGGGTAAATTAGTTAATGCATTTAACAGTTAAAACTGGTGAAGCACAAATAAAGCGCCTAGCCATTATTGTTAGTATCTGTTTTTGCTCTTCTACCTTATCCTAATTTCCCTAATAATATTCTTCATATAATCATGATAAATCAATAAATGTTATTCTGTTAATGTGTTAACAATTTTGAGGAGGAACTCACTAAAAAGTGAGCCCCTCATGGGCCCACAGTAAATTGGATCTATGTTAACAACTCAAAGAGTCTGATTGATAATTTTAAAAGTGTTTAATATTTGAATCATTTGCATATTGTAGAAAGTGTAAAACAACAAAACAAAAATGGCAGTAATCACAAAATCCAGGGAGAGACGCGGATAACACTTTGTCATAACATAATACTAGGAGGCTCCTGTGAGCCATAATATGCTGGATGAATGTGGTGGTGACTCGGTGGATTGTGGTGCTGCCATCTGAGAATTTTTCCAGCCTCATCTTCCCAGAATTTCTTGTTCAAGATTTACTAGCAGCTCTGGTGGTACTCTCTTCAAGCCAGAGAGGGAGATTTTCTCATGGCATCCCTCTCCTAGGCTTCTTTTTTCAAATTAACTTGTCCCAATTCCTCTCTTTCGTCCCCCTTTCTCCCTTAAGCTAAAGAAATAATAACTATTTATTTATTTATTTTTGAGACAGAGTCTTGCATTATTACCCAGGCTATAGTGCACTGGCATGATCTCGGCTCACTGCAATCTCCACCTCCTGGATTCAAGCGATTCTCCTGCCTCAGCCTCCTGAGTAGCTGGGACTACAGGAGTGCACCACCATGCCCAGCTAATTTTTGTATTTGTAGTAGAGACGGGGTTTTACCATGTTTGCCAGGGCGATCTTGATCTCCTGACCTTGTGATCCGCCTGCCTCGGCCTCCCAAAGTGCTGGGATTACGGTTGTGAGCCATCGTGCCCGGCCCCTAACCAATTATTAAGTCAATGAATCTTCTCTTCTGGACATTATTTGAATTTGAAAAATGTTAACACAACAAATACATAGGTGTGTGTTCGTATATGTGCATATACATGATGATGTGTTAATTCATCTCAGGCAATTTTAGGGAACCTACTATTTCTTGGTTGGAAAAGCTGGGAAAAAAATTATTAAATTGATGCTGCTCAAGTGCACATTTCCCAGTTTCGATACTTTGGCAAAACCATTTTCCATTGTAATGAATTAAAACCCTATGCTAGAAGTGTTGGGTGTTAAACCTTAATATGTTGGAGGGGGCACAACTGTTGCATATAAGGTCAGAGAAGTGACAAGACATTGCTTTAGTTATAGTAAACCCCTGGGGAGTATCATGTTCCTTCTAAAGCCAGGGTTATAGTTTCTCTCTACCAACAATGAAATGTATGTAATAAGAATTCACATTCATAAAGAGGAAGAAGGGAAAATGCATTAGCCTTGCACTTTTTCAAAAGGCAGAAAAGACATTTGATCAGATGAATGATTCTCATCTGTCATGAAACCCTTTCTTATAAAGAAAAAAGGAATATCACTATGTTTCTAATAGTAAAATGGCTGATTCTCATTTCCTGCCTAATGAATTATTTACACACTCCACTGAAGGCCATTTATACTCAATCTATACTTACACAATGCTCCAGAAGGTGGGGTACTCATTTATTAGATAATCTCTTCTGAATTCAATGTATTCTCTTCATTTACTCTGTAAAAATGTTGGTGTTCTCTACCTTAGAGATAAATGAAGGCACATGTTACAATATACTAGCTCTACTATAATCACAGAGAAATGGGTAAAGTGAATTTTGCAGGAATGTCATTATTTGATCAATGAAAATTGACAACATAGACAGTTTAGAACCACGAGAGAAAGAACCATCACAAGCTTACAGCATGATCCAGACCCTTATCCACTGTACCTTGGGATTCTGTTGCCATTTCCTGACTCTTCTCTCATATTTCTTCTCTGTGATCCAGCTCTTCCAGGTACTAACACTCCCTGACCTAGTAAAGGTTCTAAAGTTGGACAAAGTGGACCTCTTTAAACTAAAGGTGGTGGTTTTAATATCTTGGAACAGCTTCTTCTAAGTGACAAATTGGTTGCTAGCTTTATACCTTTATTTGCAAAGGCATTCATTTACCATATTTAGCTCATTCATGTAAGAGTAGTAGTTTTTCAGGTTCTTGCTCCGCAAGAGCTGTACAGGAGGAAAGAAAAATGTATTTTGAAAGCTTTGCAGACTCCTCTAATCCTCTGCCCCTCATTAAAGACATAGGCTAGAAGTCTCACAATAACAGTGGTAGCAACAGGCTGGTCCCCAGCCAGAAGTCCTAGTGCAACAAGGATAAATTCAAGTGAAATGAAGACCAGTTGACTTTTAGGTTGCTCAGAATTCATTTTTTAAAAATGTATTTCATGTTGCTGGCAGAATAATTTCCTCATTAATACATCAGCTGGACAACTGTGATGACTTTCTTGATTTTATAGCAATATATCACTTGCAGTTATTAATTTGATATTAGCTTTAAAATAAAATGTGTCTCTGTGTAGAGAAAGGTGTGATGGTGTTGCTAACAGAAATGTGGCAACAGCATGAATGAGTAGATGGATTAACACACTGTAAGATTTTCTAGGTATAGTTCATGAAAATTTATTAAAAGTCAGGACTCCTTTTTGGATGGTAAATTTGGCCACATTTTAATGTGAATTGGGATGGCAGCCATTTCCTGAGGATTTCACTTGAAAATTTAGCATTTTGTTGTGATAAAAAAGATGTTTAAATTATTAATCCAGTAGTTTTTTTATCAGTAAATATTTTCTGAATTTTAATAATTTCAATGTCAAATCTGTGGCTTTAAATTTTGCTCTTTATTCTCAGTAAATTAAAATGTTAACAATAGTCTTACTCTGGAGCTTCATGACATTTATAAGATATCCTTAGAGGCAAATTATTTTTAAATTTTTATTTTAAAATTATTATACAGTAAAATTGACTTTTTCTACAGTTCTATAAGCTTTAACACATGCATAAATTTGTGTAACTACATCAAAATCAGGATAAAAAACAGTCCTATCAATACAGTGAACTCCTTCCTGTTTCTTATGTATGGTCAAATACTATACAACCCCTGACCACCAGTGATCAGTTATCTAGCCCTATAGCTTTGCCTTTTTTCTGAACACCACATGCTATATGTAGAGAATAACATAGTAGATAACCTTTTGAGACTGGATTGTTTCACTCAGCACTTAGAATCTAAGTTCTGTGTGTGTCAGTAGTTCTTCCATTTTGTTGTTCAATGTTATCCTGTTGTATGGATGTGCCACAGTCTGTTTATTCATTCTCCTGTTGATGGACTTTTAAATTGTTTCCATTTTCTTTTCTATTACAAATGAGGATGCTGCAATAGACAAATCAAATGACCCCTATTTATCCATACCCTTGTACAGTCCCCAAGCCTTGAGAGTAAGAGAAACTTGAGAATATGATGGGATATCCTGTAATTAGGTTGTATTAAATAGCACAATTTAAGAAAGGTAGAGTATTCTTAGTTGGCATATTAGTCTACTCAGGCTGCCATAACAGAACACCAGACTAGGTAGCTTAAACAACAAATTATTTTTTTCTCTCAGCTCCGGAGGCAGGAAGTCTAAAATCAAGGTGCTGTCAGGGTTAGTTTCTGGTGAGGCCTTTCTTCCTGACCAGCAATCTTCTCAGTCCTCACATTGCCTTTTCCTCTGTGTGCAAACATCTGTGGTGTCTCTTTCTCTTTTTATAAGGAAGAGACAAACATCTGTGGTGTCTTTCATAAGGAAGAGGCAAACATCTGTGGTATCTTCTTCCTCTTTTTATCCATCCCTATTGGATTAGGACTCCATCTTCATGATCTCATGTAACTTTTATTATCTTCTTAAAGGCCTAATGTATAAATATAGTCATATTGGGGGCTGAGGACTTCAACATATAAATTTGGGGGTGGGAGGACACAGTTCAGTTCAAAATAGTGGGTCAGACCTCTTAGTTGAGCCCTGAAAAGAGATATGATCCTTCTTGATAAAGAAAGATTTAAAGGAGGGAGGGGACAGTGGGGAGGGATAACATGGGGAGAAATGCCAGATATAGTATGCACCTAAAGTTAAATAAATAAATTTTTTTAAAAAGTGAAAGGGATTTGATGCAAGAGAGAATCTCCATTACTGGCTCTAAAGATGGAGGGATTATGTGGAAAGGAAGGTGAGCAGCCTCTAGGAGCTGAGAGTGGCCACCACTGACACTTGGCAAAGAACCAGGGACCCAGTCCTACACTGCAAGAACTAAATTCCACCACAACCACGTGGACTTATAAGAGAATCCTGAGCTCCAGATGAGAACACAGCCTGACTGACACCTTGATTTTAGCCTTGTGTGACCCTGAGCAGAGAACTCACCCATGCTGTGCCTGGACTCCTGACCTGACTTAGAGACAGTGAGCTAATAAGTAGACACTATTATAAGCTGTGAAGTGTGTGGTATCTTGTTGTAAAGCAAGATTTCTTTCCTTTTTTTTGATAGAGGGTCTCACTCTGTCACCCGGGCTGAACTACAGTGGCTTGACCATAGCTCACTGCAGCCTCAACCTCCTGGGTTCAAGTGTTCCCCCTTCCTCAGCCTTTCAAGTATCTGGGACTACAGGCATGCAGCACCACTCCCAGCTAATCTTAGAGGTGGAGTCTCACTATACTGTTCAGGCTGATCTTGAATTCCTGTGCTCAAGCAATCCTCCCACTGAGATCTCCCCAATTTCTGGGATTACAGGTGTGAGCCACCATTCTTAGCCTTAGTAGTTTTGCCTTCACATATGAATTTTCTTGTCAGTTTGTGGATATCTTTATATATTGAAAAAGCTTACTGGGATTTTTAATGGAATTGCATAAATCTTTAGACCACATTGGAAAGAATAGGCATTTTAGCTATATTGAATCTTCTAATCCATAAACGCAAATTTTCTCTAATTATGTTTATCTTGTTCGGTTTCTTTCATTAGTGCTTTTTCAGGGTTTTCTGTAAATCTTAAACATATTTTATTAGCTTTATACCTAAGTACTTTGATGTTTTGGAGCTATTATAAATATTTCAGATTTCTTAACTTGAAACCCAAATTCTTGATTGCTATTATATAGGAAAGCCATTTACTATCATACATTGACCCTGTTTCTGAGCCCCTGCTCAACTTGCTTATCATTCCAGAATATGTTTTGCTTATCAAAACATATTCTGATTTGTTTTTAAGATTCTTTTATATTTTCTGCATAGACAATCATATCATCTGCAAATAGAGATAATTATATTTTTCATTCCAAAGTGTACAGTTTAAAATTTTTTTTCTTGTCTTATTGAACTAGCTAGGACACAGAGAGCAATGTTGAATAGGTTTAATAACAACTCTCATTATCTAGTAGGCAATTTCTACATCTTGTTCTTCTTTATGGGAATCTTGACTGTCCTTAACACTTCTTTTCTCCATAAAAATTTTAGAATCAGCTTTTCATCTTTCATAAAAATAACTGTTGGGGGTTCCACAGAGATTTCATTGACTCTATAAAACAATTTGCGTAGAATTGATATATTGACAATATTGAGCTTTTAACTCACAAAAATGTGGCTCTTCCCATTCATTGATTTTCTTAATTTTCTTGACTTAATTCCATATATTTTCTCTGTAAAGTTTACATAAATATTTGTTAAATTTATATTTCCAGATACTTGCTATTTTAAATCTTATTGTAAATGGTATTAAAATTTTAAATTCTTGTTTTTTGTAAATAGATATGCAATTAACTTTGTCATAAAGAATATCTAGAAAAAATAACATTCTTATTATTATACATTTTACTACAGATTGTTTTGTATTATCTGTATACACAATCATATCATTTGTAAAAAATGACAACTGTTGTTTATAATTCCAATATATTTTGTTTTTACTCTTTGTCTTATTACGGAGGTGAAGATCGCAAAATAAGGTTGAATAGTTGTGTACAGCATCCTCACCGCAAATGGAGATCCTTTGAAGTGTCACTCTTAAGCAGGTTAAAAAATTTCCTTTCTATTCCTAATTCATGAAGAAGATTTTTTTTCTTTTTAAATCCTGCCTGTGTGTTCAATTTTGTCAAGTGTTTTATTATAATGATTAAATAAATTTTCTCTTAGAATAATGCAGTAATTTATAGTAGCTGCCTTTCTAATGGGAAATTAGCTTACTCCAAGTGTATTATTCTTTTTATATCACAGATTTGGTTTGCTATTAATATATCTGCAATTTTTGCATCAATGTTCATGAGTGAGATTGGCCTATAATTTACTATTGATGTACATTTTCCCTCAGGTCTCTGTATCAGGTATCTGGTAGCATAAAACCAGGTCTGGCATGCTCCTTTGCCCTCTCCTCTGGAAAAGTGTGTGAGAAATTAGAATCATTTGTTCTTATCATTTGACACCACTTATTATGAAGCCATCTTTTGTTCATTCTCCAGGCAGCATTCCTTGCAGGAATGAGAGTATGCAGGGTGTGAGAGAGCTTTACCTCTAGTTTTCCCACATCCTGAGAACGTAGCCCATGTGGTACAAGATTTATGAGGGAAGAATTCCTGTTAGTCTTCAGGCTTGGGCAGGCCTGCACCTGGCCCTTTGTACCCTAAACCAGGATTCTGATAACTTAACATCAAATTTAGTAAATGCTCTCAGAGTAAAATTGGCTTCCATGCTCAAATTAATTATCTAGTTCCAGTTTACATTTAGATGTAGCCTTATCATTTTTTCCTGTTTTATCAGCTTGTCCATGTTTTAAGAAAATTACTTTTTATATTTCATCTGGCACTCTTGGTGGTTTTCAAAAAGTTGCTCAGTCCAAACACCTGGAGAGCCCTGGCATCAGAATCAAAGTTAGATTTGCACTAGATTTCTATGAACTTTAATGTTTCCTTTCTAGAAAAGAATTCGTTTTGGGTTGAGAACAATTTCAATTTACTTCAGTCCCTCTTATATGCCAGCCATGATGTTGGGACATGGATGATACATTGATGAATAAGGTCTTCAGAACTTTACATTTCAACAAATGTAAAAACATCTAGGATTAGCAAGAACCTGAATTGTTTTCATTACTTTTTTGAAAAGTAGACCTTATTTCTGATTCCATTTGTCATTTAGTTCTTCATAATTGATTTTCTATAGGTAGTTCTAATATTGCCCACTGCTCCTGGGTGCAAGACTAAGATCCAAGTTTCTCATTTGGATTAGTAATTAGTCTGCATTGGGTTATTACCACAGAAATAAACAGAAGGGTATATTACAACCACAGAGAAGGCCAGAAAATGTGAGAAGAATATTCATAGAAGTATTGTGCAGAACCGTCAGGGCTATTGCAGTGTTTGGGCTAGTTTAGATCTTAGGTAATGAAGGGTTGGGTGGTATAAATGTTTCAGGATGAACTCCATGGTAACATGTACTTTGAACACTGGTTTGTAGGAAGAAAAAGAAATGGATTCGTTGTAATATACCTTTCAAATTCTGAAACTGCAGGGGAAGTCTGCAGAGTTGGGATTTGGGGAAAAGCCAAAAATCACTACTTGCGAAAGGGTCTTCCTGTACAGAATAACCAAAGGATTGAAAACATAAACTAGTATGTAACTGAGTGGAATCCCCATTGGTTGATGAATTCCTCCTGATAGAACTGGAAAGTTCAAAGCTCCTTAATGTTTCTCAAATTTTGCATCTTCAAACAAGGCTAGACTTTATAAAATTTCCTAGTGCTAAAATAAACTAGTCTTTACTGACTCAAAATCAGTCTTTTATAAATTTTAGGGGTAGTGGGATATTTATCTTTCTATATCCTCACAATTCATGATTGAGCACATTTAATTAATAATAAAAATATTAGTCCATAAAGATCTATCAACATATCATTTATTCTTTGAAAGCTGTTTATACAAAGGAATTTTAAAAACTGATTAAGAATTAGCTAGAATTCTTGTGGGGTATTTTTCTGATTGTATATGAAATCTTATATGTGTAAAATGTAAAATAATGTTTCTTGTCTATCAACTCTTTATATTGCCAGGATTGAAAGCACAAACATATTTATCCATTTGTTGTCAAATTATCTAAAATGAGTATCTTAGAATTTTAAATGGAAACTCATTTTGAATGTATTGCTCACATTTGAGCAAATAAAAATCTAAGATTTTCAGGCTACTAACCAGATACATAGGTGAGGTAAGCCTGCTTGGCATCTGGAAACTTCACACAAAGGAAACTATTGCTTGGTACCTAAGGAAACATATTTCTGAAAGCAGGTTCCGGCTTTTGCATTTACTGAGTATAGCTAAACTGACAGATGGGGAGGGTGTTGCAAGTACTGTCCATCTAAGAACTGAGTAGCTAAGAAGAAATAGGGGAACAACTTTCTAGATAACCAGCACATTTTCCATAAGCAAATAAATAAATGTACACTAAGACTGATTATGGCTCACTTTCTAAGTTTTTACTCTGTATTAGGCAAATTATCTACATTAGTTCTAACCTTTGCCATAACCAGAAAAATTAAGCATTATTATTTCTCTCATATTACTGATAGAGTAACAAACAGGTTAACAAGCTTTCCCAAGGTTATATAACTGGTAATGGTAAAACTAGAATCTGAAGCTGTTTCTTTCTGACTCCAAATCTTGAATTACTTTGACTATACTGTTAGCCTAATTTTTACTGCTGTGAGCAAACAAAATGTGCACAGCTTCACTTGATACCAATTTAAAACTGCATATGTGAGTCACATAAGCAACCCTGCCTAGTATAGTTTCACATATACTATACTTCCAATGTTTATTCTTTCTCTAATATTTATAACTTCCAATGCTGAAAGTACTACTTGTAATTAAGACTAATTTAATCTTATTTTTCACATTAAATACTTAAAGTCTTAGGTCCTACATGATGTATCATTCTTTAAATATTTAACTTCTTGCTTTCTGAATAGCCACATTTAGAAATAAGTGTCTCACAAACTGAATGTTGAGAAGAAATGAAAAAAAAATTGACTGAAACTCCTTTTCCCTGTAGGCATTTTATGAAAAGGTATAAATAACAGACATTTCATCTTTCTTTGTTCTATAGAAGGAAAGAAAATGATAAACAAAAGTATTCTGGAGAAAATGATCATAGGAAAGTGAGGATAAAGATGCCAAGACAAATTATAATGACTTCTCCTTTGGACCTCAGTGCTTATACATGGAGAAGAGAATTTTGACATGAGTGTTCTGCTTATTTAGAAAACCTTTTATTGTAATTTTCATCAGTAAGGGACTTATTTCTGGACCATCAATTGTAAATAGACTTTGTTAAACAAGACAATAGAATTGAAAGTGAGGTCATGTATAAAATATTTAGGTTATATATTAAGTGTCCAGTTAATAAACATTAATTTATTATCTCTCTTACCCTTCACTACTTCTTTATTCTTTACAATTGTTTTATTTTCTCTGAAAGTTCTGATCTTGTACAGAATGTACTATTTGTGTCATTAGTTAAATTTGTGTTTAGATCCTGATAAAAAATTGTGTTTATATCCTGATATTATGAAAGGCAAAATACCTAAACTGTATAAGCCTCTGTTGTTTTTCATCTTAAAAGTGAATTCATAGTACTTTTATGAGGTTTTCATATTGTGCTGTACATAGGAAAAATACTTTCAAATGTCTGTCATTTGATTACAATTATTCAATGGTACATCTATCCATAAGAAAATAAACTTCTAACAATTAATTTACATTAAATCATTTATTTTGGTCTCAATCAAGGAAAGACTTCTTGCAACCTCATGAGATAGCTTGAGCCAGCCATGACTACCCAGCTAACATGCTCCCTAATTCCTGACCTATGGACATTGTAAGATTATAAATGTCTGTTGCTTTAAATCACTAAATTTTGGAGTAATGTGTTACACAGCAATAGATAATGAATAAAAATCTCTTGAGTGTTATGCCTAACATTTCAAATATAATTACCTACAATTTGTGGATGTCTTTAATGTTATCTGTAAAAGAAAGAAAAGCCTAAGTAATTAATGAAATGTTGTAGGTATGGATAATGGGAAGAGAATTTGAAAATATAAAGACTGTCTTCAAGGATATGGATTAATCACTCTCTGCTATTGTTTGTGTACTTTATTTCAATAGAATTTCAAAGACAGGCTGTTTGGTTGACTGAAGAAAGTGCCTTTCGACAGAAGGTGCAATTTATGTTATATGAATGATATTTTTGATGGTCAAAAGGACCTGTGATAGTCTGAGAGTCAAAGACAAGCAGGAACACATCTGTAGTCAAACAAGGTCAGGTTTATTTAGTAGACTGCATCAAATGAGAACACCCTCCAAATAGGAACTTGGGACATCTCAGTAATGGGGATTTCAGAGGAGTTGTTTATATATTTGTGCTTGTGCTTGATATTTCCAAGGCAGATATGGAATGAACTCTGGCTTGGATTGGTTCTTGTCAACAAGGAGGAGCAGGTTAGCAATCAGATTCTCAGTATTCATTTTTCTGGTGGTGCTAAAGTTTGTATGTCCCCTCCAAAAAGCATGTTGAAATTTAATTGCCAATATAATCGTATTGGGAGTTAGGACCTTCAAGAGATGTTTGGCTCATTGAAGCTCCACCCTCATGAATAGATTAATGTCATTATTGTGGGAGTGGGATAGTTATCATGGGAGTAGGCTCTTAATAAGAGTGGGTTCTGCCTGATTTCCTCTTTCTGTCTCTCGCATGCTCACTTGCCCTTCCACCATATTATGATGCAGCAGGAAGGCCCTCACCAGATGCTGATGACTTTTTTAAATTTCTCAGTCCCCAAAACTGTGAGAAATAATTTCTTTCTTTTATACGTTACCTAGCCTGTGTTATTCTGTTATAGCAGAAGACAATAAACTAAGACAGATATTGGGAAAACAACTCTGGCCTGGGGACATCATTTATAAGAAAGTGACAGTCACTCAGAGAAAAAACCTATTTAGTCATATTTTCAGCTATAGTGTGGTCTTTTGTATAAACACTGTATACGAAAGTGCTATATCCCATTGGAAACATTTTTTTTTTTTTGAGACAGAGTCTTGCTCTGTCACTCAGGCTGGAGTGCAATGGTGTGATCTCAGCTCACTGCCACCTCTGCCTCCCAGGGTCAAGCATTTCTCCTGCCTCAGCCTCCTGAGTAGCCGGGATTACAGGCACCTGCCACCACACCCGGCTAATTTTTTTTTTTGTATTTTTAGTAGAGATGGGGTTTTACCATGTTGGCCAGGCTGTTCTCAAACTCCTGACCTTTTCACTTTCTCAAAAAGAATATTGCGACATAATCATGAAGTGAAGAGTTCTAAGATCCAGAATAGTCTCACAGAGTTGATGCATATTTTTACCTGACTTCTGATCATTTTATAAATAATTAAAATAGTAAAGTAGAACAGGACCTTTGAAATTGTCATTATGTGGATGGAGAGCCTGCAGCACATGCCCATGGTCTGCCAAGTGGTTTGTGCCAAAGGAAGGATTAGAACCCAGATCTCTGACAGTTAGACAAAGATCCTTTACAGGACATCATCTATTTTCATCCTTGTACACAAACACACCTGTACCAATTTCAGGGGTGAAGTGTTTTGCAAGTGATTTGCTACTAGTAAGAGTGAAAATGCTGAAGTGATTCTCTGTAACTATTTGCTCACTGTAAAAATTTCAAGCATGCAATCATAATAAAGTTATCTCTTCAATCTCCCTTCTCATCTCCATATGGAAAAATGTGTATCTGAATATTATATAAAAGTAATAATAGAGTAGTACATATTGTTTTGCTGTTTGCTTTTCCCAATTAATAACACACCTTGGATATTGTTCTGTATCAGTGTTGATAAAATCTGTCAACACAGATAACATAATTTTATTATTTTGTAAAGTAAAGATGTCCTCAGTGATATTCAATATACTTTTCTACATTTATAGACTATGTACATTTTGAAGCTAAGATGTTTTATTAAAAATAAAATAATTAACCATTTATTTAAAATACAAATATTTTTATTCAAAAATTATCTCAAGTAGTAAGGTTATTGAGATGCACAATAAATGTGCTATGTACTGCTTATGAGAGATAGTAGGTCATTCTTACTGTGGATCATAAGAAATATTTAAAATAAATAGTTTGGATACTGCTATATTGTATCTTTCTGTAATATATCTCTGCATTTTCAGGTTTTGATCCTCAAGGTACAATTCACAAAATTCTGCTGATCATAAATATGATGATGAAATAGCAAGTAGCAGATTGGGAAAGACGTACAAAACATGATATTCTTATCTTGATTTCCAAGGGCCTGAATGCTCCAATATTAAACACAGGGCCAGTGGGTGATTTTTCATTTGCCCCTTGAGAGCCTATTATATCATCATTATGTTGTTTTTGGGTAAAGCAGTTTCTTAAAACTAATCCATTTGTCATGGAATCATTTTATAGACCTTTAGGCTTATACATTCTTTTTTGAACTTGGAAACAAGAGTAAAGCCAGCCCATAGAACCAAGCTTCTACATGTGGAATTCAGCTTCTATGTCTTTATTTCATTTTCTTTATCCACCTTTATATGCTTTTTTATTAACCCCAAATAATTTCTCCTTCTTTATGCTTCCCTATTTCTTATAAAATGAGAGATTTGTAGAAATAGATTATGCAGTATATAGAATTAATTCCATTTTGGGATGTCAGTAATTTTTCTTTACTTCCTCCCATGTTTGGCTCTAAATTATGCTTCATTATAAAGCAATTGAGTTTTAAAATGGGTAATATACACAACTAGAGAGTATAGCACTATATCATTTAATTTAGGGTGTTTTAATGGCACGTTAAACACGTGATTCATGATGATCATGATATAAGTAACAGAATGCAATAAGAACTTTTTTGGTAAATATAGCAAATGGACTTCTAAAAAGAATGACTTTTAATGTGCTCACTGTTCTATAAAACTGTTACATGGCAACTGTCATTGGAAACCTCCTCTATTAAGGACAGTAAATTAGAATATTAAATTCGTTTCTCTGAGTTACTGAGATTATGATAAGAAGTCAAAAAGTGCACATGCTTCATATGCCTTTTTAATTAAACTGCCTATGATTATTGTGTGTTATAGGATGGTAATGTGTTGTGGTTTGAATATTTTCCTGAAAAAGTATGTGTTGGAAACAACCCCCAACACAACAATATTAAGTGTTTAGGTCATGACAGTTCTACCCTCATGGATGAATTAATACTGATTACAAACAGGCTTGAGGCTGTGAGTTTGGTCTCTTGATCTCTGTCCCTCTCTTGCCTTGTTGCTTTCTGACACAGCAAGAAGGTCCTCACCAGATGCAGGCCCCTCAATCTTAGGCAATCCTGTCTGTAGAATTAAAAAAGTAAATTTCTCTTCACTGCAAATTATGTAGTTTTTGTTATTCTGTTATAGCAGTGCAAAATGGACTAAGACAGCACACTACATGTGGTATTTAATTTGGCCATGCCACTTTATGTTACAAAATAACATTTTATTTACTTTAATTATGTAATCTCTTTCCTCTGTTCCACATTTTTTAAAAAGTATTTTCTAGAGCAGCAAGCGGGTCAATGAATGTTAAGTTACAAAATTTGCATGTCCATTCAAAGATGCTCTACCTTAACTGACCATCACCTGCTTATAACCAAGCCAATAATTAATTGGTTAGTACCAAGCTATGTCACGAAGCTGACTGGTTTCTCGCAGGATTGAAGTGCATGAATTGACATAATTGTAGACTTAACTAGTATTAATAGTTCATTGAATCTTAGAGGCAGATAAAATCTTACATCAGAAATTCTCAACTTCAACACTACTAATATTTTGTAATTGGATTTTTTTTGTGGTTGTGGTGGGGCTGTCCTGGGCATTGTAGGTTGATTAACAGCTTTCCTGTCTTTTACCCACTAGAAATACCAGTAGCACTTCTCAGTTGTGACAACCTGAAATGTCTTCAACTATTACCAAATGTCTTCTGGGGGACAAAATACCCACAGTTGAAACCTACTGCCTTAGAGAATATCTGACCCAATACATTCATTTACCAAGGGAGAAAACTGAAAGCCAGAGAGATAAAATTACTATGTAAAAATCACTATAATAATTATATTAACATTATCTGAATTGAATAATCACTTTATAATGTCGAATTCTACATTTATAATATATTTAATAAAGCTCATATAATGAGCACATCCACATAATTTGGGGATGTATATCTATATTGTGAATTTGAAGTAAATATATCTTACAGTTTTGTAGGTTATGCTTTCCCAGATAAGCCAATGTTTCAGATGCAAGCGTTTTATTAAGGATTTGCTCCATAGAGAAGTTATCAAGGGAGTGAAGGATTCATGATAGAAAAAGGGAAGAAGCTAAGTAACTATAATTTCAGGTGAGGTCTCAGATTCCACAGGATCTCATAGGGAGCTCAAGCGCATAAAGTACTAATCAGGCCGGGTGTGGTGGCTTATGCCTGTAATCCCAGCACACTGGGAAGCCAAGACAGGTAGATCACTTGAGGTCAGGAGTTTGAGACCAGGCTGGCCAACATGGGGAAACCCTGTCTCTGCTTAAAATACAGAATTACCCAGGCATGGTGGTGTGCGCCTGTAATCCCAGTTACTCCACAGGCTGAGGCAGGAGAATCGCTTGAACCCAGGAGGCAGAGGCTGCAGTGAGCTGAGATTGCACCACTGCAGTCCAGCCTGGGGGGCAGAGCAAGACTCCATCTCAAACAAAAAGTACTCATTAAAAGTATTTTGGCTTTCAGGCAAAGGATCTGGGCTTCTGTAATCTCAAATTATTCTGTCATTGGCTATAGACTACTATGGGATTGGATATGGTAACAGAAACTTCCTAGGCACTTCCAGTTTTATGTACTGAAAGGAGACAATGGATTACCTGGAGATTTGGGGGAAGGGTCTAAAATTACTAAACATTTCTACCTCTCTGTGTGGGCAGGGAGATTCCAACGACTAAAAGAAATCCTCTGAGTGTTAAATGTGTAACACCTCAGCAGCATAGCATGCAGAAACTTGGAAAGGGACACACAAAGCTGGTAAGAGGTATATGAGGGTAACTGGGCAGGTCGCTAACAGTGTCTACTTCACTGGTCTTGTGAAAAAAGCAGGGACTTTTGAGACAGACATATATATTCAAGTTCTGGTCTTGCTACTTACGATATGCTCTTAGGCAAGTTACTTGAATTTTTGACCCATAGTTTCTGTATCTTCAAATTTAAGACAAAAATACTTAACCAATTTCATCCAACTTTGTAAGAATTAAGGTATTTAGCAAACACAAGATGGAGACCATATAACGAGGTATTGTTATTGTGCATTTCAATTCATGAACACTTACATCTTCCTATTTGGTTAGGTTTTCTAAAGTGTCCCTGTGTCAGTTTGCTGAGAATGATGGTTTCCAGGTTCATCCATGTCCCTACAAAGGACGCAAACTCATCGTTTTTGATGGCTCATAGGTGGGTGTTGAACAATGAGAACACATGGACACAGGGAGGGGAGCACTATACGCTGGGGTGTGTTGGGGGGAAATAGGGGAGGGACAGTGGGGGGTGGGGAGTTGGGGGGAGATAGCATGGGGAGAAATGGCAGATATAGGTGAAGCGGAGGAAGGCAACAAATTACACTGCCACGTGTGTACCTATGCAACAATATTGTATGTTCTTCACATGTACCCCAAAACCTAAAATGCAATAAAAAAAAAAAAAAAAAAAAAAAAAAGATTATTACACAATGGTGTGGGAAGAACTGGCTAATCAATCGGGGAAAGAAACACTGGACGTTGACCCTGTACCTTACATCATAATAAATTCTAGAAGAAATACAATTTAAATAAAAAAGAATAAAAGATATTATAAGAAAAGGTGGTAATAGAAAGGACAATGACAGCCCAATTGCAATTATAAATAAGGGTGCTAAATTTCTGAATAATATAAAAAAGCAGAATTCAGATATACATTAAAAGAATATATCATAACCAGATGTATACAGAAATACTAGAATGATTCAATATTTAAAAATGATTTTTATGACATTCACTGTACTAGTAGGTAAAAGAAAAAATATCACCATCTTGACAGATGGCGAAATTGCATTTCATTAAACTGAGCATGTATTCTTTGAAATAAATAGTTGAACTTCTTGACATGGTCTCATTTCCAAATGATGACACATTTGAAGTATTTTAATTAATGTAAGAACAAGACTATTTTTGAGATTCCATGGAATCATATGTAGTAGTTAACATTATTTTACTCTAACAGTACTTAAATTGACATCATACACTCTATTATACTAATGAAGTGACCTGCAAAATTTGTTACAATCCGTCAACTGTTTAAACTGATGAAGCCAGGAAGTCTTGGAAGACCAACATGATGCAATATAAAGTACAGGAGTTGGACCAAATTTAGAATCCAGAATCAGAATACTAGTTTGGTGGAATACTAGCTATTTGACCTTGGCAGGTTATGTAAACTTTTTGAACCTCAGTGTCCTTGTCTGTAAAACTCAAGTAATAGCAGCCAAGATAGAGTATACTTGCTACTGCCTATATCACCTGCTTATTACAACAAAAAAAGCAACCAAGTACACTGGAAAGTAAACAAACCTGGTGGACTGGGGAGGAAAATTAAAACCAAGAGAAATGAGCACACTACCATGAGGTCCAGAATTTCCATCCCCTCACTCAAATAGCTGCAAACTCCCCAAATATGGTGACAGACACATTTATAGATTCAAGAAGTTTTGCAAAGTCAAAATAGGGTACCCTGAAAGAAAACCATGCCCACACACATAATCAAACTGCTAAGAATTAAAAAAGAAGAAACTGTGAAAGCAGTTAGAGAAAAACCACACATTTCATATAAAACAGTGATTCAAATGACTGCATAGTTCCTTCCCATTAGAAAATAGAGTACAATGGTTATATAAGGATAAATAAAAAATGATATGTAAAGTGCTTTGCAGATAAAAGACACAAATGGTAGGCATTATTAGTCTAATTGTAGTTTCTTTACTATATCTTAACACATTATATTTATTTTCCATTCTATTTTTTCATCTTCTCATAGCTTTACCCTATGTGTATTTGATCTCAAGAACTAAATGCAAATACAGTCATTCTGCACTATTGGTTCATGATCCCTGAGCATACCAAAATCCATGCACTCAAGTCCTGCAGTCAGTCCTGCAGAACCTGCATATACTATAAGTCAGCCCTCCATATATGTGGGTTCTGCATCCCACGAATACCATATTTTTGATCTGCATTTTGTTAAAAAATACCCATGTATGAGTGGACCCATTCAGTTCAAAATGTTGTTTAAGGATCAGGTGTACATCTTTGATATTATTTCTTTTTATTTATCCAAAAACTTTTGCTGAAATGAAAGTCTTTGTCAATTCATGTCTTGCTTTTGAACAAGTTTTTCTTAATTCTGTAACGTTTCTCAATTATTATACAGGTATATTAATGGACCCTTAATTGTTTTATAGGGATACTGTGAAGGTCAAGTGAGATAGAAAAATGTAAATTTCTGTGTCCAACTAAAACACTGCAAGTCATATATTTCAGAAGCAGTATTAGCTTGGAAGATCTGAAAGCCTGATTCTTTTAGCCAGTTTCCTGAGAAAGAGTTTCAGAGAGATCTGGCCCACATCTCTTCCATAGGCTGATGAGGTTGGGGGTGTGTCTATGAACCATGCTGTGCTTCACCAGCTGACCTAGGCCAAGCAGTCACCACATGAAACCCACACAGGCTTCAGCAAGGCATTTCTGGCTGTTGTTTGATGCACATTTGACTCATATGAAATGCTGCTTCCAGCAAACCAGGGACTCTACCCTCTGTCTTCTCTTCAGAACAGGAAAATAGCAGTAGTGAAGTTAAGGCACACAAAAATTAGATTCCAAGTAGATTCAGAGGATGACTAATTCCAAGAAGCATAACAAACCAAAATGGGTCTGGAAGCTTTGGCATTCTGAAAAATGTGTATAAATCCCTGACCCCTTTGCCCCCTTCAACTTCCCAGAAGCTGCAGGCATTAGCACACAAAACACCTGCAAGTGATGTGTGAAGCTGGTCTCTTGGGCAAACTCTCATGCAGGGAGCATGTAAGCCAGCATGACGCTGCACTAGGAAGCCTTGGGTTGTAGCAGGATGTGAAGAACAGGTGAGAGGGGTGTTTAGCTCCCCATTGCTGAACAAAAGACATCTCTACATAAAGGGTGGCATTGTCTAAAGACTGAGCAAGATGAGGCATCTTGAGATGGCTAGAGACACCTCCTTAGAGCTTCTTAAAATCCTTGGCCAATATTGAAGCCAAGTCACACAAATGCCTTCGATTTTTATGATTCTCTGTTAAACAGAAGGCAGCAAGGTAAACTGGAAAGAATGTGGAGGCTGGGTCTGGTCAGTGTTCTGTTTGCTACTCTCAGGAAGGTGATGTGGTCTCAGTTTCTCCTTCTGTTAATAAGGGATCAGAAACTCCTGTTTTTTGAATGGGGTGATTGACTTTTTAACAACAGGGATGAGAAGTATGCTTACCTGTCTTCTGTCAGTTTCATTAAGGTTGTTCCTCGAGTGGAGAAGACAATAAAGGACATTCTCAGCTGTGGACTGGAAAGGAAACGAAGCTCTATGAGGACAGACAGTAAGACTGTGCATGCCACTCCCTTCAGGCTCCCTCCCTGTCCTTCCCTTTCGATCATGGTTGCCAGAGCTGATGACCCTTAATGCACAGGGGGCCTCTCAGGCTGGCATTGCGGGTGTTGGTTAGCCAGAAGTGTACTTGAAGTGTAGGTCAAAGAGAAGACATGCTGGGTCTTCTTGGAGGCTGCTTCTGACCTGATACCATTGCTCGGTGAGTGTGGATTATGAGTTAGAATGATAAACTTCCTTGTTGCCCTGTGTTCTGTTTGAAGAAGTGTGTTTCAACAAGGGGACGAGTCTGTATGGTATCTATAAAAGGGGATCCCAATAGACAAAATTTGATGATGTTTCCACAGTAGTCTGGTGTATTCTCTAAGGATGAGTTGGAGCTTGATGCCATCAGCCATTAGCATCATATAACAAACTCCCTTTGATCTGAGAGTGGAATCACCATCAACTTTTAATTTCTCCTTGGCTTCTCAAGGAGATTATCCTCCAAGGAGAGAATGTGCTGACTGGTCATAAGAGTATCTATTCCATTTGGCAGTTATACTTCTCATTATTAATGAATAAATTGGCATGGTTTTTGTATGGCAGTAATCAGGAGCATTCTCAATGTAAGAGTCACACTCTGGAGGCAGAAGCACTCTCACCTGAGGGTGAACTTGTTTCTCAGTCTGCAAGATGGACCATCAGACTGCAGGGATTCAGTAGTGCAATGCTGTTCTGTGTGTTCAACTTGTTCTTCTGTGATAGTATCAATCTATTTCTTCACAATGCAATAACCTCCCACACTTCATCGGGCTCTGAACCTTATAGTTCCAGTTCCCCAAGTGTTTCTCGAACCTGCCTCACTTCCTCTATCTTAAGATCCTGGCCTCAATTGTCTGACCACTACAATTTCCTAGCTGGTGTCTCGCCTAGGAACGTTCTTTGCTCCAATTCACTCTTCATACTGCTCCCAGAATTATTTTCCTAAAACAAAAATTATATCCTGTCACTTAATTGCTATAAAATTTCCAGTGAGTCCTACTGTCGCCAGGATAAAGTCTACACTTATTACCATGTGCCTGATGCATCTTTGGAAGCCCGTTGCATGATGTTCAACGTTTGATGGAGCTCAGGCCATACCTGGTGAATTGAATACTGGTCCCTAAAACAGACTTCAGTTTTCTGTTCATGACCTCGTGCTGCCTGTGACTACTCCACCAGCACTGGGGCAGCAGACACTGTGCCCTAGAACTTGGGCTCCTAACTGCCACATTCTATACAGCTTCACTTCAGCTCTGGAAATAACAAACTTTAAATGTGGAAAATAAAAGTCTCCAAGAGGCAACTGGCATATGAGTCTAGGCTAGAGGCATAATTTGGAAGTCCTCAGCATACTGATGTGGGCAAAGTTGTTCAGAGAGAGTGTCAGCAGTGAGGAGGGAGATGAGCCAAACAGAAAACCACCACCAGCGTGGGAAGGGCTGGCTGAGGCCAGTGAGATGGGAGCAGAACCAGGGCCAGTGGAGGAGAGAGTTTCAAGGAAGGATAAGTCTGCATCCAGTGAGACCCCTGCATCCAGTGGACTAAGGGCTGCACAGTACTCCTGGATTTTTCCTCTGGGTCATCCCTTAGTGACCTTGGTGAGAGCAAGCAGTGAAGGATGGGGATGAGGGCCAGATAGCATTGGGTTAAGGAGTGAATGAGAAGTAAGGATATGCAGATGGCCAGTCTTCAAAGACATGTGAGTGAGAAACCAGGAAAGAAATAGGGTCCATCTGCAGGAAGACAAGAGCAAGAGATTCACTGTCATTGCTTTTTTGGGACAAGGGGCAGGAGAGATTAGTTTGTGTTTGTAGACTGTGGGTAAGGAGCCAGGGGAAAGGTAGAGAAAAATACAAGACAGAAACAAAGACCTGGAGGAGATTAGAGACGATGGGATAAAATGGAGAGGTTGGCCTTACATAGGAGGGATACTTGGATCTCAGAGGCTAGTGGGAAGGACACATATGAATCTTTTAGGAGATTGGAACTTGAACTCATGTCCACTACTCGCTGGATTCTTGGTGAAGTAGGAGGTGAGGTTCTTTGCTGAGAGTGATGGGTGTGAGGTGTAGGTTGAAGGCTTGAGGAAACGGCAAAGCATTTGAAACATTATTAGAAAAATGGCTGAGGGTCAGAATAAAGATAAATAAAATGACTTAAAATGTCAAAAATCCCACTGAGGTTAGAAATGATGGACTTTTACTGACATCATCCACTGTTATTGAATGAATTTCTCCCCTGCAGTCCCAGCTGCCTTAGACTTTTTATTAAAATGAACAAATAAATGCAAATGACCCATTCATTCATTCACCCATACTGACTGAGCACGGACTATGTGTCTGGCACTGTTATGGGCACTTGGGCTGTGAATGCCATCAGACTACAGCCCAGCCTCTATCTCGTGGAGTTTGTGTGTGGCAAGATCTTGGTTCCACAATTTGAGGGGCTCCATGGCCAAGTGGGGTTAGTGGAGACAACCAGAGAAGGGTGCTTTGTCTGGATTAAGCCATGTCAACCTCCCCAGTTCTCAGTTTCTTCATCTATAAAGCACAGGAATTGGATTAAGTGTTTCCTTAATCCCCTCCCTTGCCCCTGCCCACAGTTTTTTGATTCTAAGAGAGTGAAGAGTCTGGAATTGCTGAAGGAACTGAAAAGATGTTGTGGGCCCATTCTAAGCCAGGTGCTGGACTAGTTGGCTTGCACATGTTTTCTCTTATAAGCCTCATATATAAACTAGGCTTCAGCCAAGGTTGGTGAATTGCTATGGTTGCACAGTGGAACTTAGATTCAAACCCACATCTGCCTGACTTCAAAGCCTATTCCACTAGACTCCTCTGCTTCAGAGGGAGCAGAAGCCCAGAAGAGCAATTAGAGACAGAGCAGATACTGTGAAGGGTGTGGAGGCAGTCTTGCTTTATATCACTCCAAAAGACCAATGGCTGCGAGTGAGGAAAGGACATCTTGGCTAAATGATAAAAAAGATTTATGAAAACTGGAATTGTCCAACTATTGGACTTTTGCCTCAAAAGGCAGTGATTTTTCACCAGAGCTATTCAAGTAGAGAGTTACACAATGCCTCCTAGGATAGGCTGGGAAATCATTCCTTTCAATTCCTAGTTTCTATGATCCTTTAAAACATTTTCTACCACCAACCATGTATTTTTTTCTCTCCTTTTCCTGTACTTTTTTCTCCCCTCTGTCCTCTCAGCATCTGTTTTTCCTGATCATCTGGGTTTAGATGCTTCCTGCTGTAGCTTCCAATTTTTGGCATAACAGACAAGCCACCTCCTGACCCTTTCCCTCCAATTAGGCAGGTAGGTTTGTGTTGAGGTCAATAACTGAATTTGAGGGGAACCTGTCTGTCACTACCCAGGGCTTAGAGGATAACCTGTATTCTGAGATAAAGAACCTTACTTGGCCAGGCACGGTGGCTTACACCTGTAATCCCAGCACACTGGAAGGGTGGGTGGATCACACGGTGAAGAGATTTAGACCATCCTGGCTAACATGGTGAAACCCCATCTCTACTAAAATACAAAAAATTATTTTTTTTGTATTTTAATTAGGAGGCTGAGGTAGGGGAACTGCTTGAACTTGGGAGGCAGAGGTTGCAGTGAGCCAAGATCACGCCACTGCACTCCAGCCTGGCGACACAGCAAGACTCTGTCTCAGGAAAAAAAAAAGAACCGTATTCAAAGAAGAACTTTATGGTCACTCCTATCAACTGGAAGACTCTATGGAGGCCATCAGCATGAAGTGGAACTGTGTTAGAATTTACGATGATCAGACCAATTTTACTGAAGACTTTGACAACCTGCCTCAAGCACTCCAAGAAAGCTATTACTGTTGTGTTATCCCCTGGAGGCTGCACACAGCAAGGCAACATGACTTCATTTCTTTTACTAGTGAGCCTCCATACTCACTGGAAAGTCCAAGACTCCCATGATATTTGCAGTGACTATGTTCAAAACTGCATTGTCTTGCCTGGAAAAGTGGTGTTGAAAATGCTTAGAGGATTCTACCTGATAGTACACCAATTGTGTGTGTAGAGACCAATTGTCACATTTTGCTCAGGACAAGGAGCGTTCCTCCTAGGATGTGAGACTTTCAGTGCTAAAACCGGGAAATTTCTGGGCAAACCAGGATGAATAGTTCATCCTACACACTGTACATCCTACACGTGAGTCCAGCTAAGATGTGCCAATTGCTGCAGCATGATGCACCGTGCAAGAAAAATGTTAAAGGTAATAAGAATATGCTATTCAACAGAGAAGGGAAAATGCTAAATATTTTTGGTCTCATAACCATATTTGATTTCTCCCAAAAACGTAAAGCCAAAAGTTACTCTAAAATGTGGCAAAGATGAAAACAAAGTAAACAGTCTCTGGTCCAAGATCTGAGAGCCCATCTTAGTCGAAAAACATCCCCAAAGTATTTAGTAATTAATAGAATAGCAAACATGACTGGTTTGACGCGTGACAGAGAACTACAAGTGAAGTAGATGCATAGTGTTTCTCACCTGATGAATTTATGAGCCAACTGTTCCACAAAGTAATAGATTTCATTCCAGTGGTGCAGCACACTTCCTGATCTAGGGAAACAAAAGCAGGTGTTGCTTGACTCAGGTGTTCACATGTCTTTACCTTATATTATTTATCTTCACATTCTGTTATTTTACATTTGACCTCTCCATTAACTGGACTCATTACCTGAAACTTCGGTAACTTTGGAAATTATTTGAAAGGTTGTTTTGACTTTCTGGTAGGGTTCTTTAAAATGTTGTAAAAGAACTCCCCTCACGATACCTCATACCACCCCCACCCCAAATCCACACACCCAAACCCTGAAAAACAACAGCAACAACAAACCCTGGGCCCAAAGAGATTCACAAGTAAGTTTCACATCTTTGAGAAACAGCTATTTTTGTGCTATTCAATTATTTCTCTGATTAGGAAAGAAAAACTATTCCAATTCATTTAAATGAAATTAACACACACAATGATAAACACAATCCCTCCCCAAAGAGTCCAACTTTATTTGTAAATATATATGCAAAATCTCTAAAGCATATTAATGAAATGAATCCAGCAGGAATCCAAAAGAATAATAATTAATTTATTGATGAAGTTTATTTCAGGAAGGTAGTGAGAGTTGAACATTTAAGGAAATCTGATTTAGTCATATTAATAAACGACAGAAGAAAAATGACACAGCTTTGCATTATACGAAAAAGGAATCCTCTTAGTGACAAGAGGGAAACTGTCTCCCTACGACATATGGAATCATAGGATTTTAGATTTGGAAAGGGGCCTCTTTATTTCCCAAGTTTGACTTCTGTTTCACAGGTACCATTTCCTACTGCTTCAATCAGCTTATATTTTCCATAGTGCTCGTATTCAGTTTGTTCCAATGGCTCCTATTAGTTTTTTTTCTATTTGAACCGATTCTTCAGAAGCTGTGATCCCTCCTCCCTTTCACTTACGGATCCATTTCAGGCAAGCTCTGCATTTCTGCTTGCCATTCTAATAACTGTTGTGGTTAGAGTTTGTTCTTTCTGCTCTGACATTTTGTACTGCAAACATTTTCCACTGATTTATGATGATTTTTATTTTTTATTTACTCATTTACAATTTTAACATCCAGAGAGTTATTTGTTGCTGTTTTTCTTTGTTTCAAACCATTTTATAGATATTTAAAAGGAGTTTTTGCCTTCCTTTTCATGGAATGATAGTCACAAGAATTCTCATTCTGATTGGGTGTATTCCATTTCTAGGAGGACAGTTTATTTTTCTTTGTCCCATATCCAGAAATAATACATCTCTCTGACCTGAACAAAAGTAGTACAATATGTTATGGTCATACCACTAGATACTCTGTGTCAAAAGAGTGTCTCACTTTCCTCAAATTAATCTAAAACTTCAATTCTAGGAAAAAATCTGAGAGGATTTTTTGTGAAATGTAAAAACTGATTTTAAAAATTAGGTAAAGATTAAAGGTCTAAAAGTAGTCAAAGCAACTCTGAAAAGGAACAACAAGGTAAGAGAGCTTGCCCGACCAGCCATAACGACCATATGTACATAATACACGATGTAACAGAAGAGTCAGTGGGATAGAACAGAGATCCCAAACACCAATCTATGTGACACATGACTGCATAGTGAAAGAGGTGATTCATGCAGGAGGGAGAATATGTCCTTCAATAAATGATGCTGAGACGATTGGGTTATTAACTGAAAAAATAAATCAGATCATAATCTCATACCAAATAAAGTTTAGATGTATTAAAAAACTAATGGGAAAAACACCTTTAAATCTGTTGGATGAATTACAGAAGATTATTATGTCCTAAGTTTAGCAAAGGGTTTCTTAAAGCAGATATATTCTTTTCAAGAAAAGGATAATTTTGACTACCTGAAGTATCTAAATTTCTGAGTGACAGGACACCATAAGCAAGTGATGAAAAAAAAATAATGAGAAGGTGTTTGCAACAAATTTAAAGGGCACAAGATTACTGTCCCGTATATGTAAATAACTGATACATGTAATTATTAAAAAGGCAAACAATGAAAAAATAGACAAAGCATCAGAGCAGGCAATCTTTTGAAGGTTGGTAATTTAGCATGTGAAAAAATATCCAACTCCTCTAGTAAACAAATAAATAAATACTTATTTAAACTATTGTGAAATACTACTTCATACCTTTCTGACAGGCAAAAATTAAAGTGCCTAACAACACTAAGTGTTGGTGAGAATATGGCTAAGTAGGAAAGTGTGTACATTGCTGGTAGATGTGGAAGCTGAACTTCTTCAGAGAGCAATTTGGCAGTGCCTCATGAGGTTGAAGATAAGCATTTCCTATGACTGGCAACCCTGTTTCTAGGTGTACACTCTCCCATCCAAACAAGGGAATGTACATAAGCATGTTTTACAGTGATAATAATTATTCCACTGTTAGAGAAAAAATTTATGAATTCATCAGTCCACAATTTCTGTGAATATATTCGCGCGTGCGTGCGTGCGCACACACACACACACACACACACACACAATTTCTTTAAAAAATATGAAAATAAGTTAACATTTGCTCATTTTATGTGGAAAATTCATGGGTGTTCATTATATTATCCTTTGCTCCTTTTTGAAGAACACAGATTGTTCTAGAATCTTATAATGGGCACTGTAAGAAAGGGTCAAAAGCAATAATTCAATTCTGGGTCCTTCTCCTCATACAAGAAATATTCATTATAATTATATTTTCGTGTGCTCATCTTGAACCCCACTTTGGCTAATTTGAGATGATATTTGGCATAACCAGAGGCAGGAAGATTATACTAGGGATTTCATATTTCTTATTAACTATAAAAAATAACTCACCCTGCACTATTCTAGCTGCCTAAAGTGCAGAGATGGTGCTTTTCCCCCAAGAACTCAGAGTTGACAGAAGAATTAACATGTAACCTGTTATGAAAGTGCTGCAGTTGAGGACTGTGCATTTGGAAAAAAGAAAAGGGAATGATTCTTTGTGCCTGGGCAGGCTGTGAAGGGGGTTGGTTGAAGGACAGGTAGAAACTTGTGAGGAAGATAAGGGGAGAAAGACCATCCTTGGTGTAAAACACAGAAGTTGGGGAAGAGCAAGCAGTTTCATGGTGCAGCACCATGGAGCCTGCAGAGAAGAGGTGAGGAGCTGGGGAGATTGGGAAGGAATCTGGAAGGAGCATATTAGGGTCACCTCCTGTCTAAAGCACACCTTTGTCAATTTTGCTCGTTCAGCCTTTAGACACACTCCCTCTGCTTGGGATACTCATCGTCCACAGTGGCAAGTAGCTCTTCATTCAAGATTCAGCTCGGTCTCTCCCCATTGCTTTTGACTAACACAGACAGGACTCACTGCCCCTGCCTTACGCTCTCAGGACCACTGTGTCCACCTCTCTGCCAGCATCCCGATACTGGGTGGCAATCAGTCTAAAAGAAATTTGTCCCCCAAGCACTATCTGTTTACTGAACGAAAAAAGAAGAGCATGAAGAGGAAAAGCCTCTATTTCTCATGGAACCTCTGGATCTTTTGCCAACTGGACCTCACCTATTCCACCTTGGCTTGGATAAACAGCCTGGGTTTGGGACTCAGATGGCTCTCTCCAATTCCTGTGACTTATGTGAACTAAGAAGCCTTCCCAGGTGGGTCACTGATTTTAGGGCATAGCTAGCTCCTTGGTGACTGGGCCCACATGATCATTAATAGATCTCTGAGCTGAATGGCAGCTAGAGTCTCCCATGAGCTCACCAAAACTGCACATCCTAGCCCTGAGCTTAAAGCTTTAGAAATCTTTCATAAATATCTGGTCAACCTCCTGGACAGGATTCACTTGTATACTTCAAGTCACATAGACTGGTCCAGGCTGCTATCCTTCAGCCACGGGATAGATTCTCTGGCCCTGGGGGTCCTGGGTGGTGATCTGGCAGAGATGCCCAATGCTGTTCAGGTGCCTCAGAAGATAGACCACATGACTGGCTATAAGCCAATTCGTTTTTATGAGAATCAAGAGATTTCCTTGAAGACTGGCCATTAGTGGCCACTTCTGAAATGCAATGCTGTGTTTTGGTCCATACAACCAGGAAAATTGGTCTTTGAAATTTGGGTTACTGAGGAGTAGGGTAAGATGTCTACTGATTAGAGAGGAATCTTCAAGCCTTCTCTATCCCATGTCCAATTTCCTCAACAGTAAAGAATTTCTGCTGGGAGGAATTTATATTGGGAGTATGGTGAATGGGTACAAACAAAATTAGAAAGAATGAATAAGACCCAGTATCTGATAGCACAAGAGTGTGACCATAGTCAATAATAATAAATAATAATTTAATTGTACAAATAAGCATAACTTAAAAAGTATAATTGGATTGTTTGTTACACAAAGGATAAATGCTTCAGGGGATGGATACCCAATTTTACATGGTGTGCTTATTTCACATTGCATGCCTGTATCAAAACATCTAATGTACCCTATAAATATATAAACCCACCATGTACTCACAGAAATAAAAAAAATTAAATAAAATAAGGAAATTATACTGGGGAGAGAAGCAATGTGTTGGTGAAATAGAAACTTGAACTAGAATTGGGAAACTATTATTGACTCCCTGTTAAGGATCAAGGGTTTGAAGTAAATCCTTTTTGGGTCACTATTTCCTTATTCTCAAAGAGTGGCCTTATTTCACAGCCACAAATTAATTTGTATTCCTTTACTTATTAAAGAGGGTCACCCAATGATAATTCACACTTTCAACTGTCTTAAAACATGTCATTTTCACTGTACTTCTGACTGATGTAAAATTTATATAATTTTGATGTTCACCTGATTTGTTGATGCTAGATATAGGGGAATAGCCAAAATATATCCTTGGGTGTTGAGAAAAGTTTACATCCATCAAAAACTGTCTTGCTAATGGGCAAAAGCTTAATTTTCTGAAGAAGACAATAAAATGAGATCTCTAGACAAAACTAGAGGCAAGGAGGCATTGACAGGCTTGCTCCTCCCATCCTGTCACTGCTGGGGTTTGTCACTTCATATATAAAAGTGATCATTCTTTACACAATTATTTAAGCCTTGCCCAAATAATGCACCCTTTGAGCCACACTCAAGATGTACACAGCCTGCTTCCTCAAGCATCAAAGGTAAAAACAACCTTCTAAGATTCTAGGAACCAAACTGGGTTTGTCTTCTCTGGGTTACCCCGGGATTCCAAGGAGCCTCAGCTACTAAAGGAAAAAGGGAGTAAAGGGTTATCTTGATCTGCACCTTGGACTCCTTCTACTCTTTATTTCTGGATCTTTTTAACCCACACATGCAGGCATTGTCCTATCCCAAGACCAAACCACTCCTTGGAAAAACAAAGAGCCCTATGTCTGCTGCTTATGGTTTCAGCATGGCAGTGAGCGTGTTGGGGGGTACTGCTTATATTTCTTTAACACAAGTCCCCAGTGGCAGGAGGCTTACCTGCCTGGTGCCACAGTCCTCTCCCCTGTCCTCATCCATCGATCCCAGCTGACTTCCTATCCCTGACCACTGGGACCTCAACCAGACCCCTACCCCACCCCCTTCTCCCATAGGGATAAATTTGCTGGGTCTATGACTCAGTTTGAACTTTCTGTTGAAACATGCATGTCTCACCTGTACTTGGTCTCGTGACTGATTTTCTGGTTTGGAAACTGCCCTAGTGGCTACTGACGGAATAATTGACTCAGGGTAGTTCAGACCTTTGGCTTCCTCTCAATCCTGAAGACCTCAGTGGACTCCTGGTCACAACCAGGTGTTGGCTGGGGATAATGGCAGAGAGTGGATCCAATCCCAGTTTCTTTCCACTCTACAATGTGTAGAACATGCCATTTATCATGTCAGTATCTTTGTGAGTTAATGACCTTAAACTCTGGCTATGGAATCCTGATACCATCTTTAGACAGTATGGCCCACCCAGCCATTATTACCAAAGCTGCAAAGTAGAAATAAAAAAATTCTAAGCCCAAATATAAATAGTACTAGAAAATGTTCCACTGGACACTGTTGTAGATTTTTTTTCAGAATTGCCTTTAACATGTAACTGCTGCGCCAACTGTAGTCACAGAGTTGTAGTGCCACACCCTAGAAATCAGTGGATGTAAAGGTCCCTAATTTTGACTCCACTAAACCCAAACTCAAATGCAGTTCTAGCCCCTGAAGGCTATTATAGGCCAGCTTGGTCTCAGAATGGTACACATGGTCCAGGCCCCTTCTTGGGATTTTGTGCCTCTGTTTCACTTCACAAATCTCAGCAGAATTTGGAATTCAAGTAACCTCTTAGGAATTCTGCTTGAAGACAGTCTTACAGAGTTCTGTGCTTGAAGACGGTTTCAATACACTTGGGGCCACTCAAAACCAGAGTCAATACCCTCCCATACTATCATCTGACTTGGCCTTGGAGAAAGAAGGCTCACCAGACCATGGGGAGGGAAAGCCACCAGTCTTCACTACTAGTTCCAGAAGGTTGCTGCTGAAAGCAGTTCCACAGTGTCTTACTTATTTTTGTTTCTCTATGCTCTCTCTCTCTTGTGTTTGGAACATGATAAGAAGTCAAGACATTTTTGTGACATTGCACTCACTGGGTGTTCCCAGTGCAGAATTCTGCATGGAACCTGGCATTCCGCTCAGATTATTGTTCAGTTACTTCCAAGGGTCTAACATGCAAAGAGTAGAAGCAAAATAAGAACTCCAGATCTCATTCTGACTTGTTCTCTGAAGTGCATTCTTTTCTGTTTATGTGAGTTTCCAAACCTCCCTGTGGTTAAGCTCCTTAGAAAACACAGGCTCTTTCCATTAGCCACACATACAACCAGAGTCACAAAGAATCAGGTTGGCCAAATTGAGTTTAAATTATCCTCCCTTCTTTTGCACATAGATTAGAATAGAATAAAAGGGAAAAAGAAAGTTTGCAGTTGGAACCATCACTGAGGAGTCTTTTAATCCTGGAAGAGCAGAGCAGCTCTAAGGATGGAAATTATAAAACTGTCCATTTCTACTTTTCCTTAGCCCCACCCAGTTGAAGTCACTGATGTCCTCAGTGACCCACTTGGGTCCCCTGCCAATCCTGAAAGGATACAGATATGTTCAGCGGCTTCAGGCGCATGTAACTGGGACCCACACTTACTTCTGCTGTCAAAGACCCTGTGTTCATTTGCTGTTGTGCTCCCTCCCCAGCTTCTTCCAAGGAAAAGAATGCACTTCAGAAAACAAGTTAAAATGACATTTGCAGTTCTTATTTTGCTTCTACTCTTTACAGATTAGACCCTTGGAAGTAATTGAACAATAATCTGAGGGCAATGCCTTCCTCTCCTTTCTCCTAGCTGTGCCCCCCGTCCTCTGGCTGCCTGGAGTCCTAAACCTGGCCCAGGCCTTCGGGCCTTGTCCTCCTATTACTGATTTGAGTCACAGCCATGCCTCCTTCTTGCTCACAAAGCTTGACTTTGACTCTTGCCTTCACTCTAACTTCATTAGACATCAATACGGACCCAAACCAAGTCACTGAGCACTGTACTGTGAGTTGGGGCCACCCACCCTGCTCCTGTCTGTGTCATAGAGACCCCCCTACAGGATGCCCAACACCACTCAACTGACTGGTGATGGAATGTCCTGTTAGTATATTTAACTGATGCCTATGGAAACAATAATTTTTAAGCCTCAGAATGCAACTTATTAGTGATTTGAGAAAGCAATTTCATGGGACATTGCCAACATTAAAAAACAGAGTAGAATAGAAATACCAGAATATACTGCATACAGTAACAAAAAGAATGATACCTGTAACATTTCTTCAGTTACATGTAAGTATCGTATATGTACCATGTCAACATGTAAAATGTACTTTTCTGTAGATCATGATCAAAAAGATATTACCGCAAAATATGTACTCCTTTCAACTCCACTCTGCCTTTTTTCAATAGGCACATGCACACACACACACACACACACACACACACACACACACACACACACACACACACACACAAACATATACATACCAGGAGAACCCTAAAAACATTTTCTAACATCAACTATTGGTACTTTTGGTGCAGATTCAACACAAAAGCGCTGTTGTTAAGAATACAGACAATGTGTTAGTAACCCAAAAGGTATTTTCCCTAATTGAAATGCACAACTGTGGCTCCATTTCTCACACTTGCCAGATTCACAGAGATGAAGCACAGTAGCCACTTTGCATCCCCCAGAAAGATCAAAAGAGGATGGGTCAACATCGTCTAGTGAGGGTGGCTGTGGATGATGTCACTGGGGAGGAAATGACTCAGAATGAGGGCACCAAGGGAGAGGATTTACAAATATTGTATCACAAAAGCAGCAGGTCTGTTGTTAGACATTTTGTGGAAGGGGTGTGTGGAGAGGAGGGAAGGACAAACAAAAGGAAGAAAATAAAAATTACCCATCAGCCCACAACTCAGATATAACCACTGCCCCCACTGCAGTGACTACTTTCAGACGTTTCCCCAAGCATCTTCACCTTGCATATTTACAGATATAGTCTCTGCTCTTTTCACCTAATGTCATTATGATTATGAGCAAATGTTTATTTCATTCACTAATCCGTCCCATCATCACTTGTAAGTAACATGTGCATTTTCTCCACTTTATAACTTGTATAATTATAACTTTATAACAGGTATAATTTCTTTTTGTACATTTGGTTGCTTCCACTTTTTCACTATTATAAAAGAATTATGATGAATATTTTTAACAATGTCTTTACACATGTAATGGGGATAATATTTTGAATTTTTTATTGTGATTTTCTGTTTGATATTTGCACGGAAAGTGACCCGGCACACCCTGGTCCGTGTGAGATATCCATCTGGCAGGGGCCACACTGGAGCAGTGAGGGATACTCTATTTCCAGCAGTGATGCAGAAAGGGGAAAAAAGTTAACATTTTAAATTCAAAATATGATTTTTGCAGCAAGACAACTGTTTGGAAGCAAGACTTTGTCAAAGAGAGATTTTCTACATTCCTTTCGCAGCTAAAGAACCAAACTTGGAGATTAAGATCACAATTGAGAGAGGACCTAATTTCCTCTTGTGCCATTTGGTGAAGAAATCCATGCCTTAGGGTAGGCAATAGAGCAGAGGGATAGAAAGCTCTTTGCTATCTGAGGATTATGAAGAGAAAAGAGAGAGAGTGACAGATGCTAAGAATGAAGGGTTCATGTTTGGTTCTCCAGGAGCCAATTACCCTAAAGATTGTCCCCACATCAAAGTAATTACACTGCGCAGTGAGGGTGGACAGAGGAAGGACCAATTGATTTCACTATCATTTTAATTTGGATGTATTTAACTATAAGCCATAATTTTTCACATTTATGGTTCATTTTTCTTTGTCTCAATTAGGACAAGCTACATAATTTGCAGAACCTAGGGTAAAATGAAAATGCAGGGTCTCTCATTCGAAACTTAGAAAATTCAAGACGGCAAGAACAGACCATAAGATCAAGGGCCGGGCCCTTCGAAATTCGAGGCCCTGGGTGACTGACTGCACGGGTCCCAGGCCCAAGAAGCTGACCCTGGTATCAATATCCTTGGCCCATTTTATATTTGGTTGTAAATGTTTTCCTAGTCCAGGCTTTTTCTGTGAAGGGTCAGACAGTACATATTTTAGGCTCTGGGGGCCATGTGGTCTCTGTGGCAACTACTCAACTCTGCTTTTTGTAGCACAAAAGCAGCTATTGACAGTACATGAATAAAATGAGAGTGGCTGTACTACAATAAAATTTTATTTAAAAAACAGGCTGCAGGCCATAGTTTGCCAACCTATGTCCCAGACAATCTATTTCTTTCAGTCTTGTTTTTTTAAGTTTCTATATTTATTGTCATGTCTTTCTCATGGCAAGATAATATATAAATCTGTATTTTTTTCTCTGATAGCTGAAGTTTTGATGGACTTTGCTATTCATTTCCTGTTATTTACTGCTGATAATGAGGACTGGAAAAATTGTGCCTTAGGAGATATTTGGAGGCTTTCTTTGTGACCTAATAAATATTTCATAGGCATTTGAAAGGAAAGTTTATTCTCTGCAGGGTATAGGTTTCAAAATATATTTATTAAATCAACCACATTAATTATGATTCATATCCCCTATATCCCTGAATGCTTATTCAGAGATGTCTTTCAGATTCTACTGAGATACGGTTTTCATCTTCAGCAGTCAAAAAAAATTGGAGTTATCTTAAGCATTTCCCAAATGTTGAAGCCCTGTTGCATTCCTAGGATAAATTTTACTTGGTCTAAGGATATTACCCGTTTACTATACTGTTTTTTGTTTTTGTTTTTTAACAAAATGTATTTAATTTAAAATTTAAAGTTTTTATTCAGAAATTGGTGGGAAGTTCTGTGTGTGAAGTTGTCATCTTTGGTAGATATGAATATTAGATATATGTTAGCTTCATAAAGTGAATTGAAAACTATTTTTTTTCTGCTCTCTATATGCTTTTAACACCAGTATTGAAATTTTCTCTTCCTTGAAGATGTGGCAGAACTTTCAACTTTCCATTAAACCAACTGGTCCAAAATCAAAGGACTCCTTCACAGAGACAAATCCATCTCCTTCAAATACCCAGATTCTATCGGTGAGGCAAAGGCAACATTTGAAAGACTGAGCATTTTACCTAAAGGGATTTTAAAAAATCACCACAATGGACTATTATCACAAGTTGGATTCAAAATTTATGGATTTCCCTCCCTCCTGCTACCTAGGAGGTAGACTTGGAAGGAAGAAAAGAGGAATTTGAGAGCTAAGAATAAACTGCATCTTCTTATATATATAAATGTAATATGAGTGATTTTTGCTACCTCGCATAAAAATTTTACATTTTTCATTTTCTCTGCTGACAATCCATTCTTTCAGTTTTATATTTTGCTACAAAGTCTCATTGACGGCCTTATTATGACTTCTTAACCTTTCTAGAACCATTACTTCTGTTTCTTTTATGCCACGTCTTTTTCTTATACATTTTTTCATATATATTTTCCATTTTGATGTCAATATTTTCAAGTAATTTTTTTCAGTAAGTAACACATTTTTAAAGTGTGTATCATTTTGAAGCCTGGCTAAGGAATTTTAAAATCACATTTCACTCAAGACCCTATAATTATTGAGCTTTTTTGGAACATTTAATGTTGTATAGTAAAAAAACGAATGCCTACCTGAATCTCACTTTCTTTTTTTGTTGAGGGGAGCCTGTTTTTTTCTTTGTTGGAAGAATGTAGACTTTTCTCTTCTTATATTTTAAGAAATTATCTAAGACTGTGCAAGTCATAGACCATTTTAAAAAACTAATTAGGCTGAGTATTTTACCTAAATCTTTCAAATCTAAAGACTCCAATCTTTTGGCAGCTCAGGAAAATGATCTTCCTTTATTATTATTTTTTACTGTATCTCTTATAAGTGTTCTCTGTCCCTAGGATTCTTATTGTGTGTATATATATTAGACATCCTGGACGTAGTCTTTGGATTACTTTTCTCTTTTCTCATTATTTTATTTTATTTGAGACAGGGTCTTGCTCTGTTGCCCAGGCTGAAGTGCAGTGGTGTGATCTTGGCTTACTGTAACTTCCACCTCCCGAGTTCAAACGATTCTTGTGCCTCAGCCTCCTGAGTAACTGGGACTACAAGCATGTGCCACTACACCCGGCTAATTATTTTTGCATTTTTAGTGGAGAAGGAGGGGGTCTCAACATGTTGCCCAGGCTGGTCTTGAACCCCTGACCTCAGGTGATCTGCCCACCTCAGCCTTCCAAAGTGCTGGGATTATAGGTGTGAGCCACTGCACCTGGCCTCTTTTCTCATAATTTTAATCTCTGTTTCCTTTCAGCTTAAGTTCTGAGGAATTTTCTCAAACTGTCCTCTGATGAACCGGATCTACTTTTTTTGCAGTATTCAGTGTGGTGGTCATTGTTTCCAATGGATTTGAATATTCAGAAATAGTGTATTTTCCCCCTAGAGCTTCTTATTTTCAGCTTGTTCCTTTCTCATGACAGACTGCTTTTACCTGTTGATGCAATATTATTTCAAAATTTATTGAAAATGCTATTTAGACATATATTTGCCTAAATTGAGTGAATGGTCATTTCCACTCCTTTTGTGTAATAACCATTATATATATATTTAAACTTTGATTCATATTTCACATAATTTTCTCAAGAAAATTATCCCTACTCCCCTTTCAAGAATCCATATGTATCTGAAAATGCTTTTTTTTTTTAAATGTGTAAGTGATATCTTGGCTAGCTATAACATTTTAGTTTATAAATCCATCAAAATTTGTCCATCAAAAAATTTTATCCATCATAAAAGATTAATTGTGTCAATAAAAATTCACCATTTAATGTCTACAGCCTTTGCAGGTACCATGTGTTTTCCTCCCACTTATAAAGTTCTTCTTTTGTTTTTTAAATTAAAGATTTTCACCAGGAAATGTCTAAGTATTAGTGTCTTTTAATGAATAATTGAGATTATCACTTGATGAGTCTACTCAATCTCCATTTTCAAAGTTTTCTTAAGTCAGAGAATTTTCTTCTATTAAAGCTTTGAAAGTTTCTTCTAGACTATAGCAATGCAAAATTATCTAGTCTTTTGGATAGCTTTTTTTTTCATTTATTATTTATCATTTTCTCACTCATCACTATCCTCTAACTGCATTTTCCTTCTCAAATTATGAGAATTTCTTAAATATGCCTGCATCATTTATTTCATTTTCCGCATTGTCAGTTCTGCTTTTTACTGCTCCTTTGGTGAATTTAAATTTTTCCATATTATTTTATATTTCCTGAACTGTTCTAGGTCCCTTATCATCTCATTTTGTATTTTATCTCCTGTTTCACAAATCTATTATTTTATTGAACTTAATTGAAGTCATATGGTGCTACAAATGACACCCTCGTTTTTTTGCTACTGAAAATGCTGTCCATAAATATATTATTCTTCCACCTCAGAAATTTTGTTTAATCACTTATCTTAAGGTGCTAACGCTTTGTAGGCCCTATTTTCATCCTTGAATGTGAGAACGTATAAATTGGCTAGGCATTTCCTTCCAAAATAGTTTACATGCACACACACATATGCACACACAGACATTTGCATCATCTCACACCTACAAACTTCTCTAAAGAATCTGGTGAAAGGGAGTTGGTCTTGATGGCTAAAGTAAGCTCATGTTCTTCTTCCATCAGTTAAGGGAGAGTGGGGAATAGAATCGACCCCAGTCATTTCCACAAAGGAACTTCATCTTTGCAAGGTTTGTTCACTTATTTTGGAAATGGTTACATCATTCCAGCTTGCCATATGTAGAGGTTGTTTATGGCCTGGCCTCTACCTCAGGTTTGCATTGTGCTGTACCTGGCCTCATTCCTGATCCCTAGTACATCCACATAATTAAACACAAAACTCTGCTATTTCCCCGAAGGCTCATGCTCTAGTGGGAGGACTCAGCAGTGCTGGGCAGGATCACAGTGATGGAGGTGCCAGGTTTTCACAGGCATCTCTTGTGGCTCGGTTTCTCCTTTGACCCCTGCAGAGCAGCTGCCTCTGCATGATGCTAATGCCCAATGGCAACAGGGCTCCAGGGGTATGGTCTTCATCCCTCTCAGGTCCCACTCAACTGCAAACTCACTTCCAGATCTGGGATTATGCTAGGGGCTCCTCACAGATCTTTCTCTGCATTTTTTTTTTTCTACAAATTCGCAAAAGAGTTGAAAGTAGACCCTGGCTTGACCTCCTTCATACTCAGTCCATCTGTTTTATTTCTAGTGCATTTCTAACGCATGTGTTGCATATCACTGTCAAACCCTTAGTCTCTGGACCTGATGCAGCTTCTCCTAGATACTTTCTTCATACTTTTTCTTTTAGGACACGGACAGTTTTAGGTGATGTGGGGGACAGAGTGAGGGAGAGCTGTCTATGCTCCAGGTCTTTTTCTGAAGTTACAGACTTGCTTTCTCATCTCCCATTAAGCCCCTCAGCTCATTAATTTTTAGTTTCTGCTCTTATGATGCCCCAAGATAGCACTTCCAAACGTCACCAATGCCCTTACTTCTGCTACAGCATATGGCTTTTTTTCAGTTCTCATCTTGCTGGGCCTACTTATAGTATGTTGTTTAATGATCAGCAAACCAGTATTTGAGTGCCTGGTTGGTCCTTTGGAGTCTATATAAAGATGAATAATTATGACACTTGACGTTTATCGAGTACTTACTAAGCAGCAGGCATTGGGCTGGGCACTTTACATTCATTGCCATTTAATAATAACAGCTAGCACTTCCATTATGGCCAACACTGTTCTGAGCACAATAACCTTATGTGACACATACTATTTTTATCTCCCTTTTTCCAGATGAGAAAACTGAGTTTATAGAGAGGTTAAGTAGCTTACTCAAGGACATACAGCGAGTATGTGGTAGGGCTGAGATTTGAACCCAGGTAGTCTAGACTTAGAGTCCATGTTGAAGTCCATGTTTGTCCAAACACTATGCTCATAGTCTTTCTGGGTTTAACCCTATGCTCTTAATCATTATGCAATACTGCCTCCCCATGGAAGGGTCAGGAAATGTACAATTATAGTTCAAAGTGTTAGGTGCTAAGACGGTGAGAAGTATTAAAGAACTTCCATTAATTATTATGGGAATTTGGGAGTGAGGATGCCAGAAAAGGCTTAAAATTAGAGCACTTAACTGGAAGCAGGAGTGCTGAAATGGCTGCCCATTTTAATGGAACAAAGTGTGTAAGTTGCTTTACCTGTTTGACCTTCAATCCCCTCCCCTTTTGATACTGTCTTTTACAACAGTTATTAATCAGGATGACCATATAATTTAAAATCCAAACTGAGACACTTTTGAGAGTAAAAGAAGAAGACAATCATAATTATGCTGGGACAATAAGCACAGACCAGGCCTGTCCTGGGCAAATCAGGATGTTTGGTCACCCTGTTCACAATGAGCTTTAACATTTATTTATACTTAGGGTTGTCTAATGGCATCTGAAGTTTCCTTTTACCTTATATTGTTTATTATTGTGACTGGTATACAGTTACAGTTAAGATTCTTCACTTTTCTCTTATTTGCTATAGAATTCTTACTTGCTATGTAATTTCTATAAACCTGGAATCTGCATTATTTTTAATGTAAAGAGTGATGGTAGGCTGACTATGATTCTGATCCTAATCCTTTTGCAATCAAGATGTTGGGAAAGCCATCTTCCAGGAGGTCCCTACAGGTATTTATTAATAGGGCTGCATAGCACTAAATATCAGGGGAAAAAGAGGTCAGGTCACTGGATGAAACCCCATAGGACAAATACTAAGGGTTTTTCCTTTCCATTTCTTGAAAATGGACCACTTCACTGCTTGTCATGTGACATGAGTTGTTATGGGGATTCTGAATAAGGAAGGAATTTTGAATGAAGACATAACATAGAAAAGTGGTTGTTCTTAATTTTCTGTTTGTTTGTTTACCTCAGGGAGCCCATAACTAGTGATAGGAGGGAACCTAGTAATTGTCTCAAAGGATAAGTGGGCAGGCATCACCTAGGTAAACATGGGTGTGGTGGTGAAGGGCATTACAGCTAAAGGCAAGAGAGGGTATGGGTTAGTTTGGGGAACTACGCAGTACAGTTTTTTAGAAATTAAAAAGGTGTGGGATATGATAAGATATGAAGTTTTAGAAATGCATATAGTGACCTGAGCAATAAGGGCCTTTGCTTATTGCCTTGCTGAAGAGTTTATACTTTATCTTGAAAGAGCTTTGTAAATGTCTAAAGGGTAATGGGTGAGAGTTAGGGAAGATGGTGTCAAGATTAGATCTGTGTTCTAAAAAGATCAATTTTAGAATTGATTGTCAAGAATACAAGGTGGGGAGAGGGGTAAAAAAAGGAAGCAAAGAGACCAATTTAGAGAGTATTTCAGTGGAACTGGGTGAAAATGGTGAATGCTTGAGCTAAGACAATGACAAGGAAAAGAACAAGGTCAACCTGGGAGAGATGTGGCAGTGGATGTAATCAGGCTTGTGTGTGAAGAAGAGATTGCTCTCAGATCTCTGGCTTAAGTAGCTGGACTTATGGTGCCACCATTTGCCAAGACCACAAAGGGAGGAGGAGATGATTTCAGGGGAAAACATCTGAATGATCACTGCCTCCCCACCATTGAAATTCTGTCCCTCCTTGCCTCACTAACACAATTCTTTCCCAGTTCTCCGACTGTTCTGCTTCTTCTCAGCTCTGTTTAGTGGAATTTCTTCTCTTGCCCAGGCAATTCCTGTGGGCAATTCCTTTGGGTTGGACTTTGGCCATCTTCCTCTTCAAACTCCACCTCTTCTTGACATTTTAAAATCCTGATATTATCTTGATATTATTTATTATCCATACCTGCATTTTCAACTGCTCCCTTGGGCTTGCTTATAACACTCAAGTTTTTATTTTCAGCTCCAGGGTATCAAGTCAACTGCCTACTCAACATCTCCATGCACGTGCCTTACATGTTCAGACTCAGCACGTCCATACCGACTTCTCTTTTTTTTTGATGCCTGCTCCTCAGTGTTGCAACCCTTTCCTCTCCCATTCACTTAGGCAATATCCAATCCTGCTCATCCAATTCTGCTGCTTCTGAATACAAAAGAGCCCCCAGTCACATTTATTCTTTTTTCCTTCATTCCCACTGCAAGCATAGATGATAGATAAGTATTTCTAAAATGCACATATAAACTTGATACTTTTGTCCTTAGAAACCTTTAATCTCTAACCTATTCCTGATGGAATAAAATCCAAACTCTTTCCAGATTATTTCCTGTCACACTCATATCACAAACAGCATGTATCACTTTATTTTCTTATATATTGCCTTTTTCTTTACCGTGTCACCTGACAAAATCCTGATCAACTTTCAAGTTCCAGATCCAAAGTCACCTCCTCTATGAAGCCTCTTAAGTCCCTATCATCTCAACCAAAATTAAATTATTTCACTGTTTCTCCATCTCTTCTACAAAACTATAAGCTCCTTGAGAATTGGCACTTGTCTTAGGCATTTTGTGATTCCCAAAGTCTAGTACAGTTTGATAAATATTGAATGACATATTCCTTATCCTAGCCAGGTAGTCCTGCTTGGAATCTACAGAGGTATCTTTTTTTAGAGGACCATATTCTCTTTCTCCAGGGGTAATTACTACTACCACCAACACCACAATGACCAATGCCATCATCATCATTATCATCAAATCACCATTACCATCACCACCACCACCACAATCACCGTGATCATCATTACCACCACCATCACTATCACTACTATCATCATCACTATCACCATCACCACCACCATCATCATCCTTATTATCATCACCTCCACCACCAACACCATCATCATTACTACCACCATCACCATCATCATTATCACTATCACTACCACCACCATCACCATTATCCTTATCACCATCACTATCATCTTCATCACAACTATCAACATCACCATAATTACCACTATCACTATCACCACCACCCCCACCATCATCCTTATCATCACCTCCACTTCCAGCGCCATCACCATCACCATCATCTATCATCTCAGCACTCATGTGCCAAATGCTTAAAGGTTTTAATCTTTACAACACTTTTGTGAGGCAGATATTTTAATGTCTATTTTATTAACAATACTGAAGTTCAGAGAAGCTAAATAATTTGCCCAAAGTCACAATGCTTGGTGAAGCGTTGAGCTGATATTTGAAGCTGCAAATGCCTGATTCTGAAATTGGCCTTCTTAAGCCCTGTGTTAAGCATTCCCATGAGGCACATTTCATGTAGGGAGACTTATGAGAAAGGGAGAAAAGGAGTGTCCTGGTGAGTAAACATCATGGCTTAAATGTATATGTACACACAGCAGGACCTGGCAACACTGAAGGGCAAAACATTGCCTCTCAGTGATCTTTGCTCTTCTGCCTTCATATTGTGTGTGGCTTCTTCTGCCACCATCTAAAATAAGAGCTCTGCCTGTAGCCCAGATCCAAGGTGTGTGCTACCTCAGCCATATCCTCATCATAAGGCCATGAGTATGAGCCATCATTATGGGGCAGCTTTTCTTGTCTTCGTGGTCAGTCTCATAACTTACGGAGGGAGGGACCTGAATCAGAATCACCTGGGAAGCTTTTCCAAAATACACATGTCTGTTTCAGCCCTCTGAAGTTCTGATCTGGCCCTTGGTTGAGAACCACTAGTTTAGCATATTCATTCCCAAGGTCTACAATTTCCACTGGACCTATTATAATGGAAGCCTCCCAGTTTCTTTCTTCAGACAAACGCTCACATGTGATTCTTGGGTGCTAGAAATCAACATCAATGGCATCCCCTGCTCTGCTCTGCCTTCTTTTAATCAGGAGTTATCAACCAAGGTGGTACCACCCTTAGAAATAAGTGTAGAGGCTGTTATTCATTGGTCATCACAATGACTAGAAAGGCTAATGGCATTTAGAAAGCAAGGATGAGGAACGCTAAAGCATCCTACAGTCCATCACAATGCAACACTGTCCCACCAAAAGTGCCAACAGCACCCTCATTGAGAAGCACTAGTTGGAGCTCAGATACTCTTGATTCAAACTCTAAATCAGCCCCTGCAGAATATGAGCATCTCTGAGCTCTGCTGCTGTAGTGGTCTATGTTCCATGGGCTGCTGTCTTTCCCCAGCCTTTCACATTCCCTCATATTCCATAAACCATGGAAAAAGAGAGTTTTATCCTTCAAATATATTCATGTAATACTTAGGTGGCAGGAGAGCATGTCAAATCTCCATTTCTATTTTCCATTTAATCTAATGTAATCCCCCGCCCACCTCACTGCATGTTGCATCTAAAGTATGGGGGGAATGGGAAAGGAAGGAAAAGTGCAGGAGCTATCATTGTCTCTTGGGCATATTTGAAACATCATGTCTGACAGTAATTCTAGGTTGGTGAATGCTGTATATGCAAGACACAGCTCAAAACTGACCTTTCTCCCGAAGTCTTATCTCTTTAGTCTCTCAATGGCTACTTCTTTCTTGTTTATTCAAGCCAAAGCAAGCTATAATTATACATTTTCAGTAGAAGCTTTTATTGTCCACCCATATCTGGCTTTCCCTTCCATCTGGGCACATGGGAAGATTATTCTTCAAGTCTTTTTCCATAGAGTGAGGCTATGTGACCAGTTCTGACCAATGGGCTATGAGTAGAAGGATGCATGTCACTTCTGGCTGGAGCATTTCATGGCCAGCGAGACATCATCTAGCATTCTCTTCCCTCACAGCCTTGATGGTGGCAGCAGGTGTCAGGAAGGAGTTTCCACCAGCCTGGCTCCCAGAACCACCACCATAAGCAGAGCCCTGCTGACCCTTATCAGACATGTAGTATATGCTGAGAATAAAACTTCATTGTTTTGTGTAACTGAGATTCAGGGGTTGTTACCACAGCATAACCTGACCTTGCCTGGTTGATTTGATGTTCTTTTGCATATTTAGATTTTTTTTTGTTTTTGTGCGTAGATCATGAGTCAGAGCGGCTTGGGTTTGAGGCTTAGCTCACCACTTAGAGTGATCTTGGCTAACCTCTCTAAACCTCGGTTTCCTCATGTGTGAAATGGTAATGATGACTGTACAGACCTTATGGGCATTGTAAACACTAAACAGGATCATATGGGCAAAGTGTTTACTATAGTGTCTGGCAGGTAGCAAGGGCTCAGTAAATGTTACTTCTTATTTCTTATTGATCTAAAATTGCCTTTCCTTGGCCCCTGCCCCAAATCCTCATTGGAGCCTTTAGCTTTGGCTGCCTAGAGTCTTTCTAACACATTTCTCCATAAAAAGCTGATAGCCTAGGACTTCTTCCGGTTTATTTTGGATTCCTTGCCCCTCCCAGGACAGAACATCGCTTGCAATAGGCATTGTTTTATCCATGCCTGTATTGGTGTATACACTTGTGATCAAATTTGAGTATAGCATCTATGCCAAATGAATGGAAGAATCTGCTGAGTCAAATTGGACAAATCTAATTACTTTTTCAGTATGAACCTGACATGTCTGAAAAACATGTCAAGAAATGTTCAAATATTTTCTTTGTCTTTTATTGCAGAGTAATCAGTGGGAGTGGCGAGATCCAGTCTCTTGGCTGCACATCAAAAATAGACACACGTTCTAAATTAGCATAGAGCAAATCCAATTTGCATTTATGTGACAGCCAAGTCTCCCTAACTGATCCCAGAATTTGTTTCTGGACCACTAGGAGTCCTTTAGCATTTGGACATAATTACAGGTTATCTTGGGACAGGTGCCTTCCTCCAACACTCCTGGATTCTATTCTGAGCTTGACACTGAGTTTAACCAGGTCTTCACAGCTAAGGAAAGTAGAGGTAGTTACTTGGCTGACCCAGACAGAAACACAAAACACTTTTGCCTAATTTATTTTCACTTTTGACCCAAATGCCAAAGCATCCAATTTGCAGGCAGTTCTACCAACTGGCCTAAAAGGCCCTCTTGAAATGTGGAACCTAATTGGAGGAACATTTAAAACCAAGCATTAAGTCCATCTCAATTAAATAAATAAATAAATAAATAAATAAATAAATTCCTGGCCCCTGATAACTTTTTTTCTGATGCCCTTTAAAATGGTTATTGTAAAAGATAGTGTGGCAATTCCTTAAAGACCTAAAGGCAGAAATACCATTCGATCCAGCAATCCTATTACTGGATATATACCCAAAGGAATATAAGTTGTGCTATTATAAAGACACATGAATGCATATGTTCATTGTAGCACTATTCACAATAGCAAAGACACGGAATCAACCTAAATGCTCATCAATGATAGACTGGGTAAAGAAAATATGGTACACAGACACCATGGCATTCTATGCAGCCATAAAAAAAGGAGGAGATAATGTCATTTGCAGGGACCTGGATGGAGCTGGAGGCCATTATCCTTAGAAAACTAATGCAGGAACTGAAAACCAAATACCAAATGTTCTCACTTATAAGTGGGTGCTAAATGATGAAAACACATGGACACGTAACGGGGAGCAACCGACACCAGGGCCAGTCGGAGGGTGAAAGGTGACAGGAGGGAGAGGATGAGGAAAAACAACTAACAAGTACTACGCTTAATACCTAGGTGATAAAATAATCTGTACAACTAACCCCCATGACACATGTTTATGTAATTTCTTTTAACTTTTGAGTTCAGGGGTACATATGCAGGATATGCAAGTGTGTATGCACCCCTGAACTTAAAAGTTGAAGAAAAGAAATTAGAGTATGAAATGAGAAAAGAGGAGATAAAATTGTTATTTGCAGATAATATGATTATGTAACCAGAAAACCCAAGAGAATCAACTAGGAAATTATTTGAAACAAGAAAATAATTCACAACAAAATCAACACAGTTCTATCCTATATATGTCTAAGAACAAACAAGCTAAAAGTTAAAATGGAAGAAAATTTCCCATTCCAATAATCAAAATGATCAAATACTTAGAAATGAAATTTATAATATGCAAGATTTATATGAGTTAAAATGCAAAAAGTAAAAAATATATTATTGTAGGATCTTCAAGGTGCCTATTGAACGCTTTGCTTTCTATTCAGAGCGAATTTTGCAGACACTAAGCCATCTTCCAATGTATTTCTGAAAACAAGCTACATCTGTGTGTTTTAGCACATTTACAGACTTCAATTTCCCTTTTCCATCAGATTCAGTCTGAACAAATTACTAATTTATCATAATCAAATGCCCTTAAAGTCTGACTCAGCAACTAACCCCCAGATTTCTGGAGCATTTCTCTGGGGTTGCAGGTGGTTGGAGTTCCTGATACTTTCCGTCAACTGCAGCTGATTTAACAGCAGAGCAGTAGCTCCTCAATTAAGTAACCTTAATCGCCTTATGCACCACGATTTACTGAAACTCTGATGCAAGGATTTTTAATTCCTGGAATCCACCCAGTTCCTCTAGTTGTATTGCCATGTGCTTCTCATTATGGTCCAACTGTACAGGGCAGATGAGTGGAAAGAGCTGGTGTGGGAGTCAAGGGCAGACACTGTCCTGGCTCTGTCGTGATCTAATCCTAGGTCCGTGGGCAAGTCACTTAACCCAGTGGACAGAACAAAGTCCATTTATCTTCAAATTAGGGACAGTCATGCTTGCCCTACCTACCAAACAAGGTTGTCTTTGGGATCCCTGTGAGAGAGCATGAGTCTGCAAGACTCACACGAGTTCCCAATCCAGTATTGCTTTTTTAAGTAGTTGGGAACTCAGAAGATATTTTCCCAGGGAAAAAAAAAAGCCAGTATTATACCTAATGGTGAAGTTTCCAGCCTAATGCTATAAAAATCTGTCTGATGATCCTGTCCCTGGAGTACAATATATAACAGTGGTCCTGGAGATCTGCACCACCAGGGAATCACCCCGTTGTGGGTGCTGTGTTTGGAACTCTGGGGGAGTGGCAACATGGAGTGCCTTTATACAGTGGAAGAAAGAGAAAATTGGTGCCGAACAGAAGGGAAGTGGCGGGGGATTCAGGGGATCTCATGGGGAAGGAGCACATGGTGAGCCTGTGGAGGGCCTTTAGGCACATAAGGATTTATTAGGTGCAGAAAATGAATGACAGGCAGTGGCTTTGGAAAGTCCTATAAATAAAACTGCTCAGCGTTTACTCCTCCCCTCCAGCCCACCATCTCCATTCCTCCTGCTCTCCTTCCCACATTCTGTTTTTGAAGTCTTTAGGGCACACATAACATAGCTAGCCACTTGAGATTCATGATGCAGAATCCACTTTCTCCACTGAAGTGACTAACAGCTCCATGTAAAATAGGCCAATATGTTAACACATAAATATACACTGTAATAACAGAGGGTGGGGGGTGCTGTGAGAGAGGAAAGGTACAGTCATGTCTGTGGGTTGATCAAATGGGTGCACTCATCTTGGACGATGCCCTGGAAGACTTAAAAGAGGCTAGCTGCTTCTTTGCTTTTTGTTGAACAGAGCCTTCCAATCCTAACTTTTCAAATCCCTGACTGAATTCCCAGCAATCTATTTTTCCTGATTATAACCAGAAAAGCATGTTTAAGTGAACATGAAATTCCATCAGTATAAAGCCTTGTGCAGCCCAGTGCACCAGCCCAGTCGCCAAAGCCGCTAATAATGCCCTATTGTGTTACTGTGGTATTTTCTAGGTTATCATTATGAAGTCTTTGCTCCTGGTTGAGAAAACATGATGTTCCATTAAATGTATGATCTGGGTTCCCTCCAGGCCAGAGATGCAGCCTGCTTAAAGCTGAAATGAGCTGAGATTTAATGTCATGGCAAAGAAAACCAGTTGCTAGGGAAAAGGGAGTTCCAGGGATTGGGAGAAGAATGGTGGATTCAGTCCCCTATGATCCCTCGGTTTCATACTGTAGACAGTGTCTTGCCAGCCAAAGGATCCAAGAAGCCCAGGGAAAAAATGAGTCAGCATTTTTTCAGTTTCCACTCTGGCTGTGGTTGGGTGCTGGACAGCACTGTGTGAGGATGTTCTTTCTAGGACAGAAGATCATGTCTTTAGGGACCACCCGGGGACCTGTTTGCTACCACTGCCTTTCGGCCTACCCCCCTAGCTCTGGACTCATCAATCTCATAAATTAGCCTGGATCACGATGGTAAGCGAGTGGTGTGTGTACTATCGCACCAAGTTCTAGCAAGTTTTTCATTCAGCACAAAAATATCCTTCTCTTCCAGCCATAGAACAGCTAAAGGAAGTCAGAGGCATCCACCTGAATGACTGTGAAGGTCTCCCACCATTTTTTTTCCTGGAGCATTTTTGGGTCCCCAGTGTGCTTCACAGAATCCTATGGTACATTTAGAAATTTACTCCAGGATTAAATATAAAAGCAGTAGCAACCTTTACAATAGCAAGGGGCTTGGAAGTCAGCATGCTGGTTAGAGACTCACTTGACATGATTTTTAAAAAAAATTCAAAATAACTTAGTTTTGTTGAATATAAAAGTAATATATGTTCATTACAGAAAAGTTTGAAAATTAAGAAAAATGTAAACAGAATTTAAAATTCTACCTGCTAGAGACAAATACTACTACCATATTGATAAATAGGGACATACACATGTGTGTGTTTAACTTTTTAAAACAGAATCATAATGCACATGACGTTTGGTAACTGCATTTTCATCTAAAAGTATATAGTAAGAATTACATATTTCTCTTAAGATAGCTTACAAGCATGTATAGCATGCAATGAATGTTCAATACTATACATATATCATACCTTAGTAAATCCCCTGTTGTTAGACACATGTAATCCTCAGCTTTTTATTATAAACATCACCTCCATAAACATACATGTAGGTACTTCTTTGTGACTATTTGGATTTTTTCTTTAGGACATGAAATTGCTGGATGGAAAGGTAGACCCCTCATTTTTTAAAGGCATTTGATATACTTGTTGCCAAATTATCTTCTTGTCTGCACTATCCAGCATGGTAGCCACATGTGGCTATTAAAGTTCAAGTTAGTTAAACTTAAAGAAAATTGAAATTAACTTCTTTAATTGCACTAGCCACATTTCAAGCGCTCAAGTCACATATGGCTAGTAGCTACTGTACTGCACTGCACAGACACAGAACTTTTCCACTATCCTAGAAAGTTCCACTGGACAGCGCAAGTCTAGAAAGATTGCACCAATTTACATTTTCCCTAGTGAGAGACGACAGTACCTACCTCCCGCAAATCGGCCAATACTGATTATTGTAATTCTTTAAAAGTTTTTGTCAACCTAACAAAAATTCTATTGATTTTTTTAAATAATGAACTTTTTGGTTCATTTATGGACTTTCATATTTTTTTCTCTTGTGAATTATGCATTTAGGCTATTTCCTATCAGGATTTTTCTTTTACTACTTTTTATATACGAAAATCAATCTTCAGAGAGTAATTCATGTGGCAAAAGTTACTGTAATTTCTTATATTTTTCATTGCTTATTTTTCATTTATAGAAGTGTAAAATTGTAGTATATTCAAATATCTCTTTATTTTCATTTATGGTTTCTGCCTTGTCATGTTTTAAAAGCTCTAAACCTAAGGTTACAGTAATATTCATCTAAATTATCTTCTAGTTCTTTGATCATTTCATTTTAAATATTTAGATTTTCAATCTTTCTGAAATTTATTTTTGTGTATGGTGTGTAAAGTATAAATCTAACCTTTTCCTTTCCCATGTTATCAATCACTTGTCCAAGAACCATTTTTTTAAAATAATGAATCATTATTTACTGATTTGAAATTCCACTAAATGTTTACCTGTACTTGGATCCACATGTACTTGTCTTTTTAGATTTTCTACTCTCTCCACCTATTTGGTCTTTACCATCCTGTTTTTATTAATTTACATAGTAATACATTTTAACATTTGGAGAGAGAGTATGTCTTCATTATTCTTTTCCAAAAATGTTTCAGACCTTTTTATGGTTTTTTTTTTTTTTTTGGCTAAGATAAGCCTAGAATCATTTTGTAAAATTCTTATCATTAAAACAAACTCTTTCAGAACTTTGACTGAAAAGTTGAATTCAATTTCTAAATTAATTTGGGGAAAACTGGTTATCTCTGCAGTATCCATAACTCTATAGTATCTCTACAGTCATCCATTCAGAGACATGGTGATTCTTTTTTGTTTTGTTTTCATATTTTCCTGAATATCATTCTGAATTGATTTTTTAAAAAGCACGAATGAGGAGCACCTCCGACTGTTTTCAGGCACTGTCTCTGAGTCTGTGAGCTGGCGCTCCTAGCTACTAGAAGTAACAAAAGAAATTCCATTCCTTAGCTCTGGAGCATATTTTCAGTATCCACCTTCTCATAAATCTGCAGAAAAGAAATCTCACTTTTCATCCAAAGAATCTGGAGTTCAAAACAGCCTTTACGGAAAAATCAAACTCCAGGGGCAACTGCAAAGCACATTTGGTGTCTAGCTAGCCAGCTTATTTTGCAGGACTCTTTTTCCAACTCCTAAATACTTTCCAATCTGTGAAATCCATCTCCTCACCACTGTAACAGCAAAGCTCTTCTCCTGGCACTGGAGAGCTCACTCAGTTTTAATGAGCACGGATCTTCTATGAGGGGCTTTTACTGTTGAAGTTGGTTTTCAGCAGATAGCATAAAGCTTCCTTGGGTGACTGTGGGTTGTCAAACCTATGCGGATTTGGAAGTGCTTCATTGGTCAGAATTCAGCTCTCCCTTGAACAAATCCTAAAGCCTAACCATTATCCAGTTTTTTGCAAGGAAACCAGGGCTCCTGCACCTCCCTGGTAGCCCACCAGTCAAATGGCCAAAAGCTTTAATTCACCTATATCTGGGGTTCTCAAGTCGAGGGAGAGGGACATTTGGCAGTGTCTGGAGGCATTTTTAGTAGCCACCACAAATACAGAAGGAGTGGGGGGCGGGAGATGTTACTGGCATCCAGTGGGCAGAGGCCAAGGATCCTGCTAAACATCCTACAACGCATGGGACAGCCCCCACCACATAGAATTACTAAGATTCAATCTCAGAAGTGCCAAGGTTAAGAAACCCTGCCTTTCATTTTCACCCAGTGCCCGGTGAGAAGCATGCATTATATGATTAGGAGCAAAGGTAATGCCTTCCGTGGAGCAACGTTTCAAAAAAAAAAAAAAAAAAAAAATGCGACGATTGACTTAAACATGCCCAAGCCTCTAACTTTAGGAGTGCCTGCAAGTTCTGTCTTCGGTAAGCAAGCCTTTCCCACCAACACCGGAGGGAGTCACAGAAACTCAGCGAGACAATAGCATCCTCCAAGTCCCTGGCACGCTCCTGGGACACAGAAAGCAAGGCAGAAAAGAAGTCTGTCCCCTTCCGAGCAAGCGGCGTCACCTTGGCTGCGGGGGCTGGAGCCGAGGCTGGGCGGAGTGCGCCCCAACAAAGGCGCAGCGCTCCGCCGCCGCCGCCTGCCGCGGTCTCCCTGTGCCCTTGGAGATGCACGCCTGTCCCCAGGCGACCCTGCCCGGGAGCCCAGCAGGGGCGAAAGCATCCTCGCCCGCTTAGCCTGGGGTAGGGGGAACAAGTCGTGGCACTTACTTGTCCAAAATGAAGTACAGGTCGAATCCGCCGTAGCAGGCTGGACCCCCATCCTCCCTGCGTCCCCCGTGCCCGTGCCCAGCGCAGATGAGCACCAGAGTGGCCAAAGAGAGCCACTGGACGCCGATGCCGAGGGCCCTCCGCTCCGCCGTGGCCATGGCCCGCAGCCCGGGGAGAGCAGGGTCCGCTCCTTCCCACGCTCCGCGAACTCGCCACCACCCTCAGGGACGCGCCATCCGCGGGCCCCTCCTCGCGGGTCCTTTATTCCCCCTTGCTCCCTCGCAACTCCCCGGAAGCAATTGTCTGGAGGAGTTCAAGATTTTCCCTCTGGTTTCCGCTCCGATGCTGTTTCTGGGTTTCGGGTTTCAAGGATCCCAATCCGGTCCTCTGCTTCTTTAAAGGGGCTGCTCCGGGCGGGGGCCGCCAGAACGCTCCCGAGGCCGCGCCGAGGTTTTGCAATGGAAGAAGTTCCGTCCCGACGGTTCTTTGTCCCAGATTTTAAATATGATGGGATGGGTTTTCAAATTGTTCTTGATGGGGGGAGTGCTTTGCCTTCTCTCCTTCCTCTCTGCCCCCTTTCTCGTTCCTACAGGGAAGAAAGTTCAAAGGCTGCCACCTCGTGGACAAAAGCAGCGAAAGCACGCGTGGGACCCGTGGGAGTGCGGCGGGGGCGGGGGCCTTCCAGGCTTCGGGTATAAATCTCCTGTCCTTATCATTCTCATGTGAGCGGTGCATGTTTTCTGACTCCTTACTTCTTCCCACGCACTTTCCCTTTCTTTTTCCATGACCGTCTCTCCATTCTCTCTAGCCCTTTTATCCCTCCTTTTCCTTTCCTATCCCGCATCTATTGATACGTTCACTGAACATTGGATGAGAACTTGTTTCCTCCAAGCACAGTGGCTCCGGCTCCCCAGGCTAAGACCTTTGCAAACAAGTCACTGTGCAGATGAAGTAGGGAAAAACGAGGCCTTTGTGGTCTGAGTCATCAGTGACCTTACATCATTTTTGCCTGGACCACAAAAGAGACTGTTGGGGTCCGGTCGGAAAACAGCACAAACAACCCCACAGAGTGCAGTACCCAGGGCTGCTCCCGGCACGGAACAGCTGGGCCTTCTAGATTGCCACCATCACCATCTTTTAGAGATTCTATGATAGTAGTTCTTCTTTTCAGCCTGTGAACTTTGACTTTTTCTCTCTTTGATTTAGGACAGAGGAAGTAAACAGCTTACAAGAATCTAGATGGTCCAAGCAGTTTGGAACTGGCAGGAAAGTTCTGTGCTAGCCTCTCTAAAACAGAGAATCTTCCTTAGAGCAGCCTCTGAGCCCCAGTTCCAAGGAGTGGTACCCCAGTTCTAGCTTCCTATTGTCTTCCACTCTGGGATCCCTCAGTGTATATGCATGTACCGTTTCCCCAGGATTCTTCTTCCAGACACACATCTTCCCCTCCACTTGGGTGCCTCCCAGACCCTTACACCCCAATGTGACGGTCCGTGGTGGTTTTCCCCAACATGTATACCATGGAATCCTAGCGCTTGGAATGGTCCACTAACCAATAATCATGTTGTCAAATCAGCCTTGAAGATTTGTCATGCATTGCACTGACCTGCCTCCAAAATGAACCAGTGTTTCTCTCCTCCTGGAATTCACACCCCTGCCACCTTGAGTGAGACTGACATGTGAGTAACTGATAAGACGGTGTATGGCTTTTGAGGATAGGCCATGAGAGACGTTGCACTTTTTCCCTTCTCTCTTGCATCACTCGTAGGAGAGCCCACTGCCATGTCGGGAGAACACGCAAGCAGTCCCAAGGAGGGGTCCATGTGGCAAGGAACTGAGATCCCTGCTGGCAGCCGATATCATTTTGCCAGCCATGTGAGTGGCCCATCTTGGACATAGGTGCCCCAAGCTCCTGTGAAGACTTCAGCTGACTACAGCCCTGGCTGACATCTTGACTGCAACCTCATGAGAGACCCCAAACCAGAACCACCCAGCTAAGTCATTCCCTGATTCCTGTCCCACAGAAATAAGCTAATTTTTATTAGTTTAAGTCTGTAAGTTTGGGGGCAATTTTAAATGTAATAAAAGATAACTAACAAACATCGAGTATCATATTAAAGCCTTGAGAATTTCTGTAGGAAAAAAATTGCTGAACTCTATTTCCCAGACTTACTTGACCATGAAACAATTGTTTCATAGATAACATGTATTAAATCCATACTGTGGGAATTATTGCTCTCAGGAAAAAATAGTTGGGGGGGAGATTAAAATACCCTAACCTTCCAAGTCTTCCTCTTCTGTATCTTCTTTCTCCTCAAAGGATTGAAAACTCATGCTGACCCCACGGCAGCTCGCTGACTTGCAAGACAGTGAAGAAATCTATAGAAATCAGATGGGTCAGGGAAAGCAGGAACACTGGTGGGAACTGGTTAAGAAGAAGAGGGATGTGATGGAGAGAGTGCTTACGGGACTGGCAAGGAATAGGAAAGGGCTTGAACGTAGAAACGGGGTGGAGGGCAGGAGAAACCAGGGAAGCATTAAGAATATCTTCTCTCATCCTCATGCCCCCAAGGCCCTCTCAGGTTGTTTAGAGTTTGGGTGACAGAGGAATGTGTTGAGAGCTTTACAGGCAAAATAGTTTAGAAAGTTAGCCCAGAAGGAAGCAGGAGGTGTCCTGATAGAGCTCTTCAAAGTTAGAGACACGCTTATCCAAGATAGATGAGGGCATAGTTCTTCCAGGGGTGAATGGAGAGAGGATATTCCATGGGAAACAAAGTTATGGGGAAGGGGAGAGAGAGCAAGAGGCTCCTCTGGGACAAAGATGGTATTTTCCAGGACAGACAGGCAGTGGGAGGGACTTAGATATTTGAGTGTCCCAGTGTGTCTGCCTTTTTTTCCAGGATTATAGAAAAAAGTCCATCTCTAGATCTTAAAAGGGCTCCACGCTTCTCCTCTCCAGCCCGAGGAAATCCATTCCAGGCTGTTTCTTCTACCTAGAGGGGTTTGTGCCAGCCTCACTCACTGTGGGGAAGTATCCCCCAAACATTCCCATGAAGTGAACTTGAAGTTGAGCTACAGAGATATGTTATTTGCAGGGAGGGTTTAAATATGACAAAGATGTCCATAGTCTATAACAGTGGTAAATGAAACCTCTTTCTGTGATCCTAGCATGTTCGCTCAGTGGGAGACGTTGTCAGGTGTTATAAATTGGCAACAACTTTTGCCTTTGTTTGTTAGACTGTAGTGGCCTCATAATTAGTGCTTGTAGAGAAATTGGAGAGTCACTGCAGGCTAGAGGGCAATTTGGGGAGAGTCTTGATAGGTTTCTGCCAGCATTCCCCAGATTGATTTCACAACTGAGAGACATCTAAATGTCAGGATCTTCCTACCCAAATGTTACCATCCTCTTGAGTTAATTCTCAGTGTTCTCACTTGATTGGGAGTGTCCTCGTTTCTAATGCCTTCCAAAGACTCCAGTGCTCTGGAAGAGGTTGATCAGCCTTTTCAAGGTCCATAGAGATAGATATGTGAGGTTTGGAAGGGAGTCTTCTGCTTCTCTAATTCAAGGCAGTGGAAGAATGATATACATGGTGATGTTTAGCCTATAGATGGATATTTCTGGAGTTGGAGAAGTACAGGAGAAAATTAACCATGCACGTCAGAGCATTTGAAGGGTAACCTGGAAGCCTAGGCAGGGAAGAGTTTCTTACATGAAGAAGTAGTCAACAGAGCCACAAGCTGTGGAAGTCGGGAGGATAAGCCCTACGAAAACTCCAGGAGGATTTGGTACAAGTGTCACTGTGTCACCAAGGAGCATTCCAGTAAAGTAGTGCAAAGAATGTTAGACTGCGCTGGGTTACCAGGAAGCAGAAGGCTCTTTCAAGAAGATAAGGGGATAAAGGGTAACTTGTAAATGTTCAAATGTTTTATTTGCCACAAGGAAGAATCCCAAGATATTCAAAGTTACCAGGAATTTCAAGGTCCTGCCTTTCAAAAGATTGGAGAGTCTGCCTGACTAGACTGATCATCTCAAGGCTTTAGTCCTGCTCTCTGATCACTCTTCTATCTGAATTCACTAGGCTTCCTTCCTTGAGGCAGTAATTATTAAATACGCCCTGCCTATCTATGATATTCGCCTCTTGGTAGCTCACTCCCTGTTACTTGCCCTCTACTTTTGAACACGTGTGACCGAGCCCTTTTCCTCAGTTGTTGAATACAAAGTTTACTGTCCTAATAATCTATCAAGAACTCATTGGGCACTAAGTATCATTTGTCTGCATTCTTAACAAAGGTTTGGAAAAGGCTCCTGGTAACCCAGACTACCCCCCAAAATTTTGTGTAAAAAGCAATTTTTCCCTGAAAAAGAAATATTTGCTACAATATGGAAAAATCTGATTCTCTCCATAAAGTTTTATATCAATCAGGTAGGTCCAATGTTTGCCAGGTTCTTGGAGGACCCTCTAGTCCCTGGGACCACCACAGGCAAAAAGTGAAGTGACCGTTCCTAGAAGAAATTTATCATCTGGAACGACAAAGTGCCTTAAGAATCTAAGTCAGGTGAGTATTGACTTTTGGTGACAGAGAAATAAAGATACAGTAATAAAGTTAAGCACAGAGGCAGAACCACAGGCTAGAGCAAGATGTCCTGATGGTATCCTATAAAGTCAAGCCAGCCACAACTTCAGCCCAGAAACAGTCAAAGCCTTGTTGAACTCAGCATCCCATTGATGCCGTATCCAAAGCCCAACCAAGTCAACCTTAAAAACAAATTCAGTCCAATAAGTCCCTTGACTCATTTAAGGACAAACCAAAACTCATCACAAAGCCCTGCAAACACCTACTCCAATGCAGTGATAAAACCCATTCTACGCAGACCCAATCAAACCGACCAATCCAGAGTCCTGCACAAAATGAGCCCATTTCCTGTATCAGTCAGTATCAGCCCAGAGGCAGATCCTGTTTAATCTAGTTTGCATGCCAGCTCAGGTAAGGCCACACAACATCCCTGTGCATCTTAAGTCTCAGCCAAGCCTCTAAAGAGCACATTCTTACCGAGGATCCAGTCGAGAACAATCCATAATTTATAACAACATATCCTAAAATGTTCATTTCAGATGCTCAGAAGTACCCAAAGTCTTGCTGAACAAATAATTCATTTCATTCAGACCAGAGACCAGGCCAATCCAACTCAGAACTCAGATGAGATGAGAGTGGAAATTGGAAGCCAGTATTAAACAAGTCAAAGCCAGCACAAATCTAGACACAAGACCAATTCTCCCCAGTCCTGTCTAGTTCTGCTAAATTCTGGCATAATTAAACATATTTAAGACTAGGGTCTTACTCGGAGACACCAGATCAATTTACAACTGAAGATGCCAGCAAAAATCTGCCCAAACCCATCAAGCTTAAAACCCCTTGGATCATTTTGCTAATGGCCACTAACCAAGTCCCAAGCCAGAGGGACTAGTGGTTCTCAGAATGTGTGAGCATGTGTGTGTTGTGGTTGATGTGGGGAGTGGGTACTGTGAAGGTGGACAAAAAGATTTGCTTACTCTGAAATAACCAGTGGAGCTTTTTCAAGGTACCTTCATCTGAAGAATATCAGTAATGAGTATGGGGTTTGAGGAACACATACATGTAAATAGTCTTACAGTGGCCCATTTTGTTTCCTTCTTGCTTCAGACCCTCTTCTTCCTGATGCCATCTTTTGAAATAGGTAGAATGAATGATCACTCCCATATACTGTTTGAGGCCTAGGCAGGACAACACACTGACTAATACTGTAACCTCATGTTAGGCTCTTTGGAGAAAGCACAAGTCCATCAGTTTTAACTGGATGACTGTGCAAGGTACTTGACTTGTCCATGCCACAACTTCCTATCCACAAAATGGGGTAATAAGATTATGTACCTCATTGGGTTGTTATGCAGTTTCCATGAGATAATGTATGTCATGTGTGGTCCTCAGGAAGCATGTAGTCAATGTTGGCTTTTATTGTTATTGGAGAGTTCTGGGAAATTGCAGGTGAATTTCTTCTAGATATGAGAAAAATTTTTAGAAGAACTACTTTTAGACTGGCTCACGAGTGAACCAAAGCTCTTTCTCTACTGTGGATATTCATATTATCAACTTTGAGAAATGCCAAGATAAATATTCTAGCTCATCCAGAACTACTGGCAGTTGTTGGTTTCCTAGGATGCATGCAGAAAACAAATAGAAAACATGCTTTGGGGATATCAGTTATCTATTGGCAGCCCTGCTGTTTCTGCTAGCCAAAAGTGCTGGTTAGCTAAACTTTAGTGAAATGTCTTGAGTACATTATAATAACCTATGATGCTTCTTTCTGATATTGGGTCTTGAGATCTAGGGATCCATAGGAAAGAGCTATTATTATTCATTCACATTAACTCATTCATTCACTTAAAAATAGTTTTTGGATATCTATTATTATATGGCAGACCCTGTGTTTACATTGAAGATACAAAAATAAATATAACCTGGACCTTAACACAGTTTAGTTAGGAGACAAACCCATAAAACAGGTGTTGGTACAACAGCAAGTTTAGTCTATCTTTTAGAAAAAGCTCAACATGTTCCAATCACTGCACTGTGTCAATCCCAAGAAGTAGTTCTGACATAGTGGAATCCTTAGTGAGGATCTTAACTGTAGTCATCAATATAAGCACTTAAATTGTGAGCTTAACCCAAAGAAATAGTGGGATCAATTAATTAACAGATAAAGAAGACCAAGGGCCTTTATAGCATAGGGGAATTACTATCTTGGCTTGAAATAGAGGGAAAAAACTCAATTAAATTATTACAAATCCAAGGGCCAAAAAGGAGGAAGTAAAGATCCATCCCTGGAACACTGTCCTCTAGAAATCAAATTTGCTCAAGGTTTCTGCAGAGGCAGAAACCTCAAGTGGTAGACAAGAAGGCTTTTTAATTTGCTGTCTGAACAGAAAATTATAAAACAGAGGTATGTCAGGTTATTAAAACCTAAGAAGGTAACGGTGTCAGCCTGAAGCACAGTGTTTAATCAAGTAGTCAGTTCAGGAACTGTGGGAAAGAGAAAAGGGGAGAAATCCAAATCCTATATATAGCAATACTCTATGCACATGTAGTAGACATATTTGGAATTTTTTCCACATTTTGATAGTTACCCATAAATCATATTCTCCTAACAAATGATTAAAACAACTACATTCTCTAGTCTTCATTGCTGCTAGAGTTCAGATTAAGAACTGCAATCCTACTATGCATCTTCAGTTGAATTACTTTCTCCCTCTCTGTTTCTTTATATCTTTTCTTTAAAATTTCCAGTGTATTCTTCTTCACCCTTCATTGATACTGCTGCTTCATATTTAATTGTAAAATTACAATCCTGAAGACACTTACATGAATTTTATACTCAGGAACACTGCCTAGATTAAAAAGCTTTGGAAGTCATGAATGTATGAGCTGAAGCTATGAGCATGCTTAAATACCACCTTGGGCTAAGTGAAGAAAGCATAAGAAATGAGGGCAAGGATGGAGCCTAGGGGAGCACCAACATCTTGACAGAGCTTGACTTGGAAGGAGGAAACAAGAAGGGAAACAGGCATTTCTAGGAGAGAATAGTCATAAGTATCAATTGGGGTAGGAAGGTCAAGAATATAAGAACTTAAAGCTGTTCATTAGATTTGGCAGCTAGGAGTTCTTTAGTGATCTTCATGAAAGAAGCTTTGTGGAAACGTGGAAGAACTTATATTTCAGTGAACAGAAAAGTTTGTAAAGCATCAAGGTGAAGATGGTGGATAGAACACACCCATCTAAGTTTGCTTTCTCTCAGAATCTCACCCAAACCAAAGTATGGGAAGTAAACAACATCGTCATCATTGTCAACAACAAACAAAATGAGTCTCACAAAGATGGGAAAAAGAGGAAGAAGGAACAAAGTCAATACAAATCTAACAGCTGGAAAGTTGCATCTAACCTGACAATGGGAAAAGTGATGAACCCTCCTTATCTGTATTGCAGAATCACTGGTACTGAGGGATACAGCATGGGGCTAAAATAAGAAGGTGATTGAAGGCTGTTTTAAAAGCAGTTAGACCCCCAGATGCTCTCTGGGTAGTCAGCCTTCATCGACCTCAGCAGAAGACTGGAATATCATTCTCTGATAAAAATAAAACAGAGAGTTTGGACTGGGGGATGCCTGGCATAGCTGAGGCCATCGTTCTCTACTGAAAATAGGAGAGTAGTGGGACTAGAGGAGTACTGAAGGCTGAAGGCTCAGACCTTTAGCTCTGTTCCCTCACTGAACTCCCTGAGTGCTGGCAGCCAGACCATTACCTTCTAGGTAGGAAATTGAAATTTTTTTTTTAATTGGGAATTTGTCATCCAAGAGGAAAACTCTAAAGATACTAACATGAGGGCTTTCTCAATGACTGACACATCCCAGTCATTCTGCAAAGAAGCCTTAAGAAGACAAGCTCTGCTTACAAACTTTGAGCCTCTAATGATTTCCCACATTTAGACATGAGCAGGTGAACCATAATGATGACACACAGAAAGGGTGTGTTATGGTTTGGCTCTGTGTCCCCACCCAAATCTCATGTCCAGTTTTAATCCCGAGTGTTGGAGGAGGGACCTGGTGGGAGATGACTGTGTTACTTTACCCTTGCTGCTCTCATGATAGTGAGTGAATTCTCATGAGATCTGGTTATTTAAAAGTGTGTAGCACCTTCCTCTTCTCTCTCTTCCTCCTGCTCCCACCATGTAAGATGTGTCTGCTTCCCTTTTGCCTTCTGCCATGATTGTAAGTTTCCTGAGGCCTTCCCAGAAGCAGAAGCTTGTATGCCCACAGAACTGTAGGCTGGTTAAATATCTTTTCTTTATAAATTGCCCAGTCTCAGGTATGTCTTCATAGTAGTGTGAGAATTGACTAATATAGACTGCGTTATAAAAAATTGAGACAAACACACACATAAATACAGAGAAAATCACTTAGAGGTAACAGAGACTATGTTGAAAGAAGAGCTTCTTCCCCAAACTGCTATTTTCAGAGTGTTGAGAGAAGATATTACATCCATAAAATAAAAAGATAATGCTAGAAAAAGGAACATTCAGATGAAAAACAACTTTTTGAAATTAAGATACAATCATATAATTGAAAAAACACAACAGAAGAAAAATAAGCATGAAGACTTTTGTTTGGAAGTAGAGCAAAAAAGGCAATGCAATGACAAAGAGAAGAAAAAACACAAATAAAATAATGCACAAGTGCAGAAGGTCCAACATTTGAATATGAATAATAGAATCATAGAATGGGAGACCAGAGAAAATGGAAGAAATGTGACACATGTACACCATGAAATGCTACAGAGCTGTAAAAAAAGAATGAGATCATGTCCTTTGCAGCAGTGTGAATGGAGTTAAGAGGCCATTATCCTAAGTGAATCCATGTGGAAACAGAAAACCGGATAATGCATGCTCTCACTTATAAGTGGGAGCAAAATATTGAGTACACATGGACTCGAACAAGGGAATGGTAGACATTGGAACCTACTTGAGGGTGGAGGGTGGGAGGAGGGTGAGGATCAAAAAACGACCTATTGGGTACTATGCTCATTATCTGGGTGACAAAATGATCTGTACACCAAACTCCAAGACATGCAATTTACCCATGTAACAAACCTGCACATGTACCCCCTGAATCTAGAATAAAAGTTGGAATTTTTGGCCAGGGCAATCAGGCAAGAAAAAGAAATAAAGAGTATTCAAATAGGAAGAGAGGAAGTCAGATTATCTTTGTTTGCAGATGACATGATCTTATATCTAAAAAACCCCATTGTCTCAGCCCCAAAACTTCTTAAGCTGATGAGCAACTTCAGCAAAGTCTCAGGACACAAAATCTATGTGCAAAATTTGCTAGCATTTCCATAAACCAATAGGCATGCAGAGAGCCAAATCATGAATGAACTCCTATTCACACATGCTACAAAGAGAATAAAATACCTAGGAATACAGCTAAAAAGAAAGGTGAAGGACCTCTTCAAGGAAGATTACAAATCACTGCTCAAGGAAATCAGAATGCACACGAATGGAAAGACATTCCATGCTCATGGATATTGTAAAAATGTCCATACTGCTCAAAGTAATTTATAGATTCAATGTTATTCCCATTAAATTACCATTGACATTCTTCACAGAATTAGAAAAAAACTATTTTAAAATTCATATGGAACCAAAAAGTAGCCTGTATAGCCAAGATACTCCTAAGCAAAAAGATCAAAGCTGGAGGCATCACACTACCTGACTTTAAACTATACTACAAGGCTACCATAACCAAAACAGCATGGTACTGGCATAAAAACAGACACATAGACCAATGGAACAAAATAGAAAACTCAGAAATAAGACTGCACACCCACAACCATGTGATCTTTGACAAACCTGACAACAACAAACAATGGACAACAAATTTCATATTTAATAAATGGTGCTGAGAGAACTAGCTAGCCATATGCAGAAAATGGAAACTGGACCACTTCCTTACACCTTATGCAAAAATTAACTCAAGATGGATTAAAGACTTAAATGTAATACCCAAAACTATAAAAACCCTAGAAAAAAGTCTAGGCAGTACCATTCAGGACATAGGCATAGGCAAAGAGTTCATGACGAAAATAATAAAAGCAATTGCAAAAAAAGCAAAAATTGACAAATGGGATTTAATTGAATGAGAGAGCTTCTGTGTAGCAAAGGAAACTATCATCAGAGTGAACAGACAACCTACAGAGTAAGAGAAAATTTTTGCAATCTATCAATCTGACAAAGGACTAATATCCAGGGCCTGCAAGGAACTTAAACAAATTTACAAGAAAAAAAAAAAACAAAAAACAAAAAACAAACAACCCTGTTAAAAAGTGGGAAAAGGATATGAACAAACATTTCTCAAAAGAACACAGTGATGCAGCCAACAAACATGAAAAAAGTTCATCACTGATCATTAGAGAAATGCAAATCAAAACCACAATGAGATACTGTTTTATGGCAGTCAGAATGGCAACTATTAAAAAGTTAAGAAATGACAAATGCTGGCAAGATTGTGGAGACACAGGAATGTTTTCACATTATTAGTGGGAATGTAAATTAGTTATATCATTGTGGAAAATAGTGTGGTGATTCCTCAAAGATCTAGAAGCAGAAGTACCATTTGACCCAGCAATCCCATTACTGGCTACATACCCAAGGAATATAAATCATTCTATTATAAAGATACATACGTGCATATGTTCACTGCAGCACTATTTTTAATAGTAAAGACATGGAATCAATCCAAAAACCCATCAATGATAGACTAAAGAAAATGTAGTACATACATACGACAGAATACTATGCAGCCATAAAAAGGAATGAGATCATGTTCTTTGCAGGGACATAGATGGAGCTAGAAGCTATTATCCTCAGCAAACTAATATGGGAACAGTAAAACACTGCATATTCTTACTTATAAGTGGGAGCTGAATGATGAGAACACATGGACACATGGGGAGGTAAGGAACAACACACTCTGGGGCCATTCAGGGGTTTAGGGGGAAGGAGAGCATTATAAAGAAAAGCTAATAAATACTGGGCTTAATACCTAGGTGATGGGTTGATCTGTGCAGCAAACCACCCTGGTACACATTTACGTATATAACAAATCTGCAATTTCTGCATATGTACCCTAGAACTTAAAAGTTGATTTAAAATAGAAAAAAAAAAATGATGAAGAACATTTCCTAGAATGAAGGACATGAGTGTCTAGTTTGAAAGAATTTTCTGAGTTCTCTGAATAAAGTTAAAAACAGACCTACTCCAAGCTCATTATTACATTTCAGAATATTTGGGACAGAGAGAAGGTTTTGTAAGATTCTAGAGGGAAAAATTAGGTCTTGTAAGGAGAATTAGGAATTAGAATGACCTTGGGTTCCTCAACAGGAAAATTTGAAGCCAGCAGATAAGGGAGGAAAATTACTTATAATCCAGAATACCACACACAGTCAAACTATCAGTGAAATGTTGGGACAGAATAAGACATGTCCCAATATGTGAGATCTCAAGAAATTTACCTGCCATGCATATGCTCTCAGGAGGGTGCTGGAGGAGATGCACCAAGATGAAAGAGGAAAGCAGGAAGGAAGACTTGATACCAAGAAAACAGGGAACCCACCTGTGATGGTTCACTTTATGTGTCAGCCTGGCTAAGCTATGGTGGCTATCTGCTTGGACAAATACCAGCTTAGATTTTGCTGTGAAGGTGTTTTCTAGATGGTCTTAATCTTTAAATCATTAGACTTTGAGTAAAGCAGATTATCTGTCCTTTGGGGTGGGCTTCATCTAATCAGTTTAAGGCCTTGAGAGAAAAGATTGAGGTCCTGCGAAGAAGGAATTCTGCTTCCAGAGCACCTGGGACTCAAAACTGTAAGAATGCAACTCTTCCGTTGGTCTCTAGCTTGCTAGCCTGTTCTACAGATTTTTTACTTGCCAGTCTCCACAACTGCATGAGTTAATTCTTTAAAATAAATCTCTTTCTTCCTCTTTCCCTTCTGCCACTTCCCTCTCTCTCTCCAAGCACACATATACTATTGGTTCTATGTCTCTGGAGAACCCTGGAGACTAATACACCAACTCAGGAGAAAGACAAAGGGAATTCTGTGGATGACAGCAAGGGGCCACCCTAGGAGGATGGCTGTGCAGATGGCCTGGAGAACAGCTAGTCTAGAGAGAAGGAGAAAGTTCCTAAAAGGATACTGCCAAGCGGGAAAAGAGGAATTATTAATAATAGCTACCTTGACACTGGAGAGCTAAATCTCACTTTTAATAGTCAGTAGATAATATCTGAGAATGGTGACTCAAAATATATCAGTATATGCATATCATTGAGAAACATGGCAATGTAGAAATGACAAGATTTAGTTAAGATAGTTGAAAAGGTCCAGGAACAGGGAGAATGGTGAGGTAGAAAATGGGAGCATTTTGTTATGTAACTTAAAGACAATTGAATTTTAAATGGTGTGTACTTATTATTGGGAGTAAAAATGTGCAGTATTTTATATCTTTTTAAATTTTTTTTTTTTGAGATGGGAGTATCACTGTCACCCAGGCTGGAGTACAGTGGCACAATCTCGGCTCACTGCAACCTCTACCTCCTGGATTGAAGCAATTCTCCTGCCTCAGTCTCCTGAATAGCTGGGATTACAGGCACCTGCCACCATGCTCAGCTATTTTGTTTTTCTTTTGCATTTTCAGTAGAGACGGGGTTTCACCATGTTGACCAGGCTGGTTTCTAACTCCCGGCCTCAAGTGTTCCTCCTGACTTGGCTTCTTAAAGTGCTGGGATTACAGGCAGGAGCCACTGTGCTTGGCCAAAAATTTACAATATTTTAAAAAATGAGATGCTTCAGATTTTTCTAATGATTATGCTAAGGAATCCTGCTAAGACTGCTTCATTCTAATGTGCTATTAGCACAGTGAAATGCTAGGTCATTAAAAGAGACAATCACAAGAACTAGATACCAATACATGAAGATATTTATAAAATAATGTTGACAAAATGAAAGAAGTTGAAAAAAACACTGCACAGAGTAATTTATAAACATTGAAAGCAACAAAATCACATATATACATAAGTCATACATACATACACAGTAAAAATCATATATATGATACATTGCCATCAATGTTTATAAATTACTGTGTGTTCTTTGTTTTATAAATACCTGGCTGGAAACTTAGTCTTCGAAACAAGTTTCCAGAAGAAAAAAAACAAACAAAAAACCGAAAACCTCCCCCCCAAAAATAAATACCCCCCCCACCACACACACACACATACGCCTCAAGAGTTATTATTAAAATGTAAAATAATGCCCGACATTAGGAGAAAGATTTAGTAAGTTATGGATCAGTAACAAAATCTATGTAGCCATCACAAATAAAACGCATGAACCCTGTAAAGCATGAGAAAGTGATATCATTGTGGAGTCTTACAAAAAATAAATGTAGGATATATGTAGCTTATGTTGGCAACTATGAAAAATGTTCATATGGATAAGAGCTCAAAAGTAGGGATTCTGTGCTTACCTCACCACTCCTGCAACCCACGGTCCACGAGAACCCTGCCAGACGGTGGGGCACCGTAGGTAGTTGATGCAAATCTGAGCAAAGGAGCAGCGGTTACCGCCAGGTGTGGCAAATTGTCGCAGGGGCCTGGGCGGGAGTTTAACGCCAGCGGGACAGACTGTCCCACAGAGGTAGGCAGAGTTGAATGCAGGGAAACAGACCATTTAAGGCCTGGCAGGCCCCACCTCCACAGAGCTCAAACCGAAGCCCTTGCTGGAGAGCCTGGCAGCAAGTACACCAGCTTGACCCCAAACAGGAAGACCAAGCTCTGGGAGAGAGGCCATTGGGAAGGCGGAGCCAATCTCACCTGCAAACAAACCCCAGGGAAGGACCACCCACCCAACAACCTGACTGAACCCAAGAGAGCCCAGCAACGCCCTCTACAGGCTAAAAAAGATACAGCTCCAACCTTAATAGAAAAAAAAGTCCACTCAGAGACTCCTCCTGAAATCACCAACTTCAAAGATTAAAGGGAAAAAAATCCACGAAGATGTGAAAAAACCAGCTCAAAAAGGATGAAACCACCAAAGAACAGAACACTTATTCTCCCAGGGATCACAACTCCTCACCATCAAGGGAACAAAAAAAGACAGAGAATGAATCTGACGAATTGACAGAAGCAGGCTTCAGAAGTTGGGTAATACCAAAATTCGAACCTTGAAAAAAGGTTAGACAAAATGCTAACTAGAATAACCAGCTTAGAGAAGAACATAAATGACTTGATGGAGCTGAAAAACAGCATGAGAACTTCGCAAGACATACACAAGTTTCAACAGCCGAATTGATCAAGCAGAAGAAAGGATATCAGAGATAGAAGATCAAATCAATGAAATAAAATGAGAAGGCAAGATTAGAGAAAAAAGAGTGAAAAGAAATGAACAAAGCCTCCAAGAAATATGGGATTATGTGAAAAACCCTAATCTATGCTTGATCGGCGTACCTGAATGTGATGGGGAGAATGAATCCAAGTTGGAAAACACTCTTCAAGATATTATCCAAGAGAACTTTCCCAAGCTAAGAAGGTGGGCCAACATTCAAATCCAGGAAATACAGAGAACACCACAAAGATTCCTCAAGAAGAGCAACCCCAAGGCACATAATTGTCAGATTCACCAGAGCTGAAATGAAGGAAAAAATGCTAAGGGCAGCCAGAGAGAAAGGTCGAGTTACCCACAAAGGAAAGACCATCAGACTCACAGAGGATATCTTGGCAGAAACCCTGCAAGCTGGAAGGGAGTGGGGGCCAATATTCAATATCCTTAAAGAAAAGAACTTTCAACCCAGAATTTCATATCTGGCCAAACTAAGCTTCATAAGTGAAGGGGAAATAAAATCTTTTATGGACAAGCAATTGCTGAGAGATTTCGTCACCACAAGACCTGCCTTACAGGAGCTACTCAAGGAAGTACTAAACAGGGAAAGGAACAACCAGTACCAGCCACTGCAAAAATGTACCAAATGGTAAAGAATAACGATGCAATGAAGGAGCCATGTCAATTAATGGACAAAACAACCAGTCAGTAACAAAATGGCAGGATCAAATTCAAACATAACAATATTAACATTGACTGTAAATGGCAAAATGCCCCAATCAAAAGACACAGACTGGAAAACTGGATAAAAAGTCAAGACCCATCAGTGTGCTGTATTGAGGAGCCACATCTCACATGCAGAGACTCACACAGACTCAAAGGAATGGAAGAAGATTTACCAAGCAAATGGAGAGCAAAAAAAAAAAAAAAAAAAAAAAGCAGGGGTAGCAATCCTAGTCTCTGATAAAACGGACTTTAAACCAACAAAGATCAAAAGAGACAAAGAAGGTCATTATATAATGGCAAAAGGATCAATGCAACAAGAAGAGCTAACTATTCTAAATATTTATGCACCCAATGCAGGAGCACCCAGATACATAAAGCAAGTTCTTAAAGACCTACAAAGAGACTTAGACTCCCGCACAATAATAGTGGCAGACTTTAACACTCCAGTGACAATATTGGACAGGTCAATGAGACAGAAAAGTCAACAAGGATATCCAGGACTTGAACGCAGATGTGGACCAAGCGGACCTAATAGACATTTACAGGACACTCCACCCCAAATCCACAGAATACACATTCTTCTCAGCACCACATTGCACTTCCAAAATTGACCACATAATTGGAAGTAAATCACTCCTCAGTAAATGCAAAAGAACAGAAATAATAACAAACACTCTCTCAGACCATAGCACAATAAATTAGAACTCAGGATTAAGAAAAGCACTCAAAACTGCACAATCACATGGAAACTGAACAACTTGCTCCTGAATGACGAATGGATAAACAGTGAAATGAAGGCAGATACAAAAATGTTCTTTGAAACCAACGAGAATGAAGACACAACATACCAGATCCTATGGGACACATTTAAAGCAGTGTCTAGAGGGAAATTCATAGCAATAAATGCCCACATGAGAAACAAGAAAAGATCTAAAATTGACACCCTATAGTCAAAATGAAAAAGCTAGAGGAGCAAGTTCAAAAAAACTCAAAAGCAAGCAGAAGACAAGAAATAACTAAGATCAGAGCAGAACTGAAGGAGACAGAGAGACAAAAATCCCTTCAAAAAAATCAATAAATTCAGGAGCTTGTTTTTGAGATCGACAAAATAGACAGACCACTAGCTAGACTAATAAAAAAGAAAAGAGAGAAGAATCAAATAGGTGCAATAAAAAACAATAAAGGAGACATCATCACCAATTACTCAGAAATACAAACGAGCATCAGAGATTACTATAAACAACTCTATGCACATAAACCAGTAAATCTGGAAGAAATGGATAAATTGCTGGACACTTGAACATTCCCAGGACTAAGCCAAGAAGAAGTTAAAACCTTGAATAGACCAATAACAAGGTCTGAAGATGAGGCAGCAATTAATGGCCTACTGACCTAAAAGTCCAGGTCCAGACGGGTTCACAGCTGCATTCTACCAGACACGCAAAGAGGAGCTAGTACCATTCCTGTTGAAAGTATTCCAAACAATACAAAAAGAGGGAATCCTCCTTAACTCTTTCTATGAGGCCAACATCATACTGATACCACATCTGGCAGGGAAACAACTAAAAAAGAAAAGTACAGGCCAATATCCATGATGAATATCGATTCAAAAATCTTCAATAAAATACTGGCAAACTGAATCCAATGGCACATTAAAAAGCTTATCCACCATGATCAAGTAGGCTTCATCCTGGGGATGCAAGGCTGGTTCAACATATACAAATCTATAAACATAATTCATCACATAAACAGAACCAAAGACAAAAACCACATGATTATCTCAATAGATGCAGAGAAGACCTTTGACAAAATTCAACAGCCCTTTATGCTAAAAGCTCTCAATAAACTAGGTATCGATGGAACATATCTCAAAACAATAAAAGCTATTTATGACAAACCCACAGCCAATATCATACTGAAGGGGCAAAAATTAGAAGCATTCCCTTTAAAAACTGGCACTAGACAAGGATGCCCTCTCTTACCACTCCTATTCAATATAGTATTGGAAGTTCTAGCCAGAGAAATTAGGCAAGAAAAAGAAATAAAGGGTATTCAATTAGGAAAAGAGGAAGTCAAATTGTCTCTATTTGCAGACAACATGATTATATATTTAGAAGACCATATCATCTCAGCCCAAAATCTCCTTAAACTGATAAGCAATTTCAGCAAAGTCCTAGGATACAAAATCAAGGTGCAGAAATCACAAGCATTCCTATACACCAATAACACACTAACAGAGATCCAAATCATGAGCAAACTCCCGTTCACAATTGCTACAAAGAGAATAAAATACCTAAGAATACAACTAACAAAGGAGGTAAAGGACCTCTTCAAGGGGAACTACAAAGCACTGCTCAAGGAAATAAGAGAGGACACAAACAGATGGGGAAACATTCTATGATGCTCATGGTTAGGAAGAATCAATATTGTGAAAATGGCCATACTGGCCAAAGTAATTTATAGATTCATTGCTATCCCCATCAAGCTACCATTAACCTTCTTCACAGAACTGGAAAAAAACACTTTAAACTTCATATGGAACCAAAAGAGAGCCCACATAGACAAGACAATCCTAAGCAAAAAGAACAAAGCTGGAGGTATCAAGCTACCTGACTTCAAACTGTACTACAAGGCTACAGTAATCAAAACAGCATGGTACTGGTACCAAAACAGAGATATAGACCAATGGAACAGAACAGAGGCCTCGGAAACAACGCCACACAACTACAACCATCTGATCTTCGAGAAACCAGACAAAAACAAGCAACGGGGAAAAGATTCCCTGTTTAATAAATGGTGTTAAACTGGCTAGCCATATGCAGGAAGCTGAAACTGGACCCCTTCCTTACACCTTATACAAAAATTAACTCCAGATGGATTAAAGATTTAAACATAAGAACTAACACCATAAAAACCCTAGAAGAAAACCTAGGCAAAACCATTCAGGACATAGGCACAGGCAAGGACTTCATGA